>JASCZW010012438.1:0-28464 GCA_034211315.2 Aedes japonicus
AAAGCAAACTTTAACTTCGCAGGAACATCTCCTCGTGCCGTCGCCATGTGGAATTTTTGCAGAAGCTGTCCGAAATCCATTTTGACGCAGGTTTCATCGTCGATGAGCAGGCATCCTTGGTACTTCGTCGAAACCTGCTGGTACAATTTCCGAGGCTCGAGTTTTGGTGACAAAACTTCGCTTCATCGTTCTGTTTGGTTGCTTGCTGGCTCGATAAGAACGATATCCTGCTCGCAAAAGAATTCTTCGAACGGTACTGCGAGCATCAGCGTATTTTTGTGCGATTTCATTATCTGATACTCCAGGGTTTGCTCTGACGGTTCTCAACACCTTCTGGTTCAGCTTGCGGTCATATGCTCCACTACGACGCTTACCTTGAGGCACTCGATCCACGCTCTCTAAAACGTTTGAGCACATCATACACGGTTGATTTGGCGATTTTCAACTTTTTTGCGATTTTTATTGCGGATTACGTTGGATTATCAACGTGGGTTTACAGATTTTTTTCTGTCCTCTCGGCTTCCATCTGGAATAACTTTTGACTTGCACGGAACACCATTAAATTTATACCACAGAAAGTGGACGTCTACAAACCGCTGTAGAAGAATTCTTGCAGCGGTCATTTGCCGTGCCACTGCAACACAATAGGTGATTCCAGATTATAACTTGACAGAACTTTATGTTGTTATATTTGTTCAAATCGTAATGTGCATAAAAAATGTTTTTATGAAAAGTTAGAAAGCGAAAACTAATTTTAAAAGGGTTGTCGCCAAACACGACTTATATCTCCAAAACTACTTAACATAACATTTTTTAGTCTTCGACACAGCTTCATATTTTAAGTAGATCTACAACTTTTTCTCTACTACTCTACTACTGCTAATGCTACTGCTACTGCTACAACTACAACAACAACTACTACTACTGACGTACTGCTACTGCTACTAATCATGCCTCAAAGAAGATTTTCTATGTCCCTCTCCCGTTTTGAGAGAGGTGCATTAGAATTTTCAGTATTTCTAGCTAAGATCGTTTACATTGTCGGAATAGAGGATACATGTAGGTTCTATCACTTTGATAATAATCGATCAAAAACATAAGGTGTATTATCGGGTGACTGAATTCTCGAGTACTTTTTCAAACAGACGTATCTCGATTCGCAAAAAGGTGGCAGTAAGATTCAAACGTTAAATTCTTGCAACCCTTTGCACTTCATGCAGAGTAGGGCCACCAACACAAAGAATAACATTTCCCCAACATGATGGTGATGCTACTTTCCGTGAGGGTGCTGAGAGTTGTTAGAAATTTTTGTTTGAATCTTACTTCCGCTCTTTGTTTACAAAATCAGATACGTCTGTTTGAAAAAGTACTCGAGAATTGGTCATGTTCTCTTCGGAAAAGGTTCTGGAAGCTTTGAGTTGGCAAAATTTTCATCGCAACAAAAACCTCTTGAGCGTAATTCAGTCGGGTACCGATCTTTTTCTGTCTCAATTTTTACGGTTTCGTTCTTTTCGGACAAACCGCATCTTATGGGAATTTCACCGCTAGAGGCGCTTTACTTTCAAGTGCTTGTGACGCTATGAGAGAAGGGATAATTGGTTTCATCCAAAGATATCTCGAAAGTCCTGCACAATTTAGGGTCTTTCAGTCTTCAGTAAACTTGTCCTGAGTCGTAAGACCCTTCCTGAACTGGTCACAAGCTCGCAATCAACTCACTACAAGGCGCTAGTGGGCATATAACCTTCAGTTTGTTATGCACCGAAACTGCACAGAAAAAGATATACGTGTCTCTCAGACTTTCATTGTAATTGGTAGTTTTGTTCTTTACCGAAACAAAAATTAAACCATTGTCTTCTGTTATTTCGTTCCTAGCCTGAACCGATTGCGTGCTATCGCTTCCTAACTGATTAAGGATTAATTCAATCAGAGCTGGCACGTTTTATGGGTTTTTTCTCGAAATGAGTTATTAAATTCCTTGACTAAGCAGGGGTACCTGAAACTTCTGTCCGAAACATGCTATCATTATCCAAGCGACACGCGTTTTGCAATCAGCAGTAAGCTGATTGTTTGGGAGCCCGCCTTCAAGTTTTTACGAGGTGTGTGCCAGGTCATAACCATACCTATCATTGCCGTCAAAACGTCGAGCTAACGATGCACGTTTGGTGCCATTGTCGCTTGATAACAGGTCTCGAAACCTTCGATCAACTCGCTGGCTGATCGGGAGTCAGTCAATACAGCAGTTGGAAGTTTAATTTGTTTGAAGCCCCGGCCCCTTGCAGACTAGATCGCGAGGGTCTGGAAACTTCTGCGCAGCGGCCGCCGCCTCGTGAAACCAACGGAACGGCAGGATCGAACCATGATTCGACTTCGGTAACGATCCAGTTAAGACTGCGGGCTGATGTCAAGGAAATGCGCGTCTCATTTACTGCGCCAGAGCGCAACTCGAGTTCCTGAGAGTATCGGCGCCGTCTATGTGCAAACCTTCTCGGCTGCCGACCAGCAAAAAACCCCTTCATATCACCAATGTTCACGACTGGCTCGTTCCAAGCTTTCGCTGACGATCTCAATGATTATCGTCGGTCTGGGAGACAGTTTTGTGGTCAGACGAGAGAATTCAATTTGTTATGTATCATCGGAATCTGGCCTCCAGATACCCCCGTATACTAAGAAGGCCTCAAGTCAGCTTGATATAGTTCTCCGAGTTATGCAGCCCCCCGGCCCCCTCCCAACTAGAAGTTGAGACGGGGCGGTGGAAGTGTCGCGGTTTGGGTAACACTTCTTGCCTCAAATAACCTCAGCATACCATATTTGCGTTTCATGTATGCTATCATCAGGCTGCTTCGAGTCGAAACGGCGTTGGTCCAATTACGTTTTCATTTTTCATGAGCGAGTCGTCCCGCCCAGGTAAGGAACGAACTGCTGGAGAACACTATGCTTCCACATGCTACCACCCTGTATGGCAAACAGGTGGACTTTCCCTTCAAGATAATGATCCCAAGTACACTGCAAATCTGGTTCCATTTGTTAGATTTGTTTTCGAGTTATGCAGAAATTCGTGTATCATTTGTATGAGAGGCCCCTCTTTCAGTTAGCGGAGGTCTCGACCACAGTAGAAACATTTCTTGCCTTCGAAGACCTCCATATGCCAAATTTGAGTTCCATTTACGTGGTGAAGTGCTCGAGTTACGGCGGAAATTTGGCCTGTACGTTTCGCATGTGGAAACGGCCTTCGCTGACGACCTTTCAGATGGCGGAGGAGTCTCGGACGTCCATAGAACATGGCTTTCCTCCAAGAAACCTACCACATACCGAATTTGGTCTCTATCGGCTTTGGTTGAGTTCAATCGATCGCTTGTGCAGCAGTTATGCGCTTCATTGGTATGAGCAGCCCCCTCTTACAGAGGGCGGAGGGTCTACGAGTTACTTCTAGAAAGCACTTACTTGCCTTCAATAAACACAATCTGACCTGTCAATTTTGAGTCCCTATGTACTTTGTTTGGACTACTCTTAGAGTTATGGAGAAACTCGTGCTTCACTTTGTATGGGAGCCCCAACTCCTTCACGGAGTTTAGACGAGGAGGGTCTCGAACCACCGTAGATAACATTACTTTTGCCTTTAACAGCACCTCACAGGTCTAATGTTGAGAAATAATCCATTGGATTGCTTATATTAGATCTAGAGTTATGAACACGAAACATATACAGTTGGTGCAATTTGTAATGTCCGCTACCGCAACTCACTAGGAGAGAGCGGGAGGGGGTCATCATAACTACCATCCAAGCATTTGTTGCCACCAGGAAACCGCATAGCTAAGATTTGCGTTCTCGACTTTCGCTATGATTGGTAGTTCGTGCTATATGCCGAAACAAATTCTACCATTGTTTGTATGGGAGCCTCCTTTCGTTATGAGGGAGGACCTCATTCTCATAAAAACATTGTTTGCCTCCAAAAAACTTCCGCATGCTAAATTTGGGTTCCTTTGCTTGTTCAGTTCTCGAGTTATGCAGAAAAATGTGTTTTCATTTGTCAGGACCTGTTCAGAGGAGGGAGGGATCTCTTACTATCTTACAAACGTTCCCCGGCCTCAAAACTCCTGCGTACAAATTTTCATGCCAAACAGTTCTTCCGCTCGCAGAGTTAAATCGTGACAAAGGAAACCCCAACTCATTTTTATTATATAGATTAGGGTGGCCATTTCTGCATTTGGGTGGTCCAAAAACTTGGCTTTTTTCAAAACTGCTTTTTTTAAAAAAAAAAAACAGAAGTTTTGAACCACCGGCCCGATTCTATCAATTTAAAACGCAAATGAACGGTAATTAAACATTCTTTTATGGTAAACTAGAATAACATCTCCTTTACTGCATCTTTGATTATGAAAACATGGAGTCTTTTAGTTTTTTAAGGGTTTCAAGGATTTCTTTCGGACCTAAGAGCTCCTATGTTTTTTGTATTTTTTCTTGATAGGTTGGACATTTTTCCAGTTCTACTAAACTTTAGCGAGGCATGTATTTTAGTTTCGAGATGGGTTTTTTCAAATGCTATGTTCTTAGGTTTTGTAATTATCCTACTACGTGTTTTTATTACTTTTGTTTTTGAGTAATGCTCGAAAAAGTGACGAGCCTATATCACTCGTTTTCATACAAAAATAATGCAAAATCCGAAAAGTGTCGTCTTCCAATATGCTTATAAGTACCTAACGTATGCTTTAAAGGTAAATATGTGGTTTGTTAAATTATTTTCAATGTAGCTGCTAGGTTTATTACAGTGTAGATACAATCAAATTAATGCGTTGGAAAAGGAGGTGTATAATCGCTATGAAGGAAACACATTTGAATAAAATTTATAATTAAATTACATGTTTCCATATCAATATGGGGAAACATGCTGTCCTGCACCCCATTGCCTCTAAAACAATCACAAACCATCGCCAAAATCTCACCAATGTTAGCTTATGAATTAATACGCAAGAAAATATTTTTTCCAAAATTTTTCATGAACCAGAAAATTTTTAATAATATTTTTGGTTGAAAAGTTTGAGATAATTATTGAACTCCAAGTTAGGCCTACTGGTATACTTCTGTTAATTTGCACCCATTTGTGTATCATCGCTGCTTAACTGACAAAGATTAATGAAGATTGAATATACCCGGAAGCCAGAGAAAAAGGATTTAAAAAAAAAGTTACACGAGGGAGTTGACCAGAACATTATATATATTTATAAAACTTTTAGATGGAGAACCACTAAAGAGAGGGAAAGTCGAGTATTCCCAAAAAATGAGAACACGTGGTTTATGAACCATCACTTAGCTCTTAAAAATATAAATAATTTTGATGTTGAAGGAGATGTTCGCTCATCACCATGAGGCACCAAGAGTGAACAACAATGTTTTTGGCTAGAATTGAAAGATATGAAGAGAAAGTTTTGATAGTTCCGCTAGTGTGCGGCAGGCTTGGAAACATAGCAGATGTTTTAGGAAAATTGAGCGAAAAGGGCATGTGTACAGTGGTACTCGAACCAACGACATTTTTGCCTAACATCCCACTGCGGGGTAGGTTAAAGCACGGACTAAGTCCGCCACTTCAACAGGCAACAGGCGCCTTTAGTCCGTGCTTTAACCTACCCCGCAGTGGGATGTTAGGCAAAAATGTCGTTGGTTCGAGTACCACTGTACACATGCCCTTTTCACTCAATTTTCCTAAAACATCTGCTATGTTTCCAAGCCTGCCACACACTAGCGGAACTATCAAAAACTTTCTCTTCATATCTTTCAATTCTAGCCAAAAACATTGTTGTTCACTCTTGGTGCCTCGTGGTGATGAGCGAACATCTCCTTCAACATCATAATCGTTACTCCTCGCACGGAGAATATATAAAATAACAATTAATGTATAAATAATTTATTAATTATTAATATATTATATATAATACTAGCTGACCCGGCAGACGTTGTCCTGCTTACAATTAAACTACTTAATGGAAAATTGAAGAAGGTATTAGCAACAATCAATATGCAACTTGGGATTTGAAATTGATTCACTGTTGGAGAACCCCTTGGTCTGAGGTACACCTTGAAGCTACGACCCTGCTGTACATATTTGCGCCTTTGTTTTGATTTGCTGTGTTCTTTTGACAGAATATTTGAGAGTGTGTTCGTGTGAGTTCATTATTAGGGGCATATTATTAAGCTTGGGACCGAGCTTGGGACTGATGTGCTAGTACTGACTGAGCCAAGCAAAAAACCGTATTTGTTCGGGACCTACTGATCTTAGAGGTAATCTATGGTATTAGCTCGAATCGCCAGCATTCGATCTAGAGTAGTCTTGAACATTTGAATCAATCCATTGGGCTCATGAAGCATCGCTTGCACTTGTTGTACAATGTCCCGCTTCATGGTGGAATAATGTTGCTGAGGTAATCTCCCTTGAAATAAATCTGTAGAAATTGATGGTCTGCGTCCGTCGGTGGCAACATTGTATTCGCTTTTTGGTAAATTTGACCATAGACGCTTTCACAATTTCATAATTTACTAATTTTTAAACTCTTTGAATCCTTAAGGTTCAATGTCCAAGAAAACTTTTAAACATTATTATGTGAGTTGCGCCAAAAGAAGTCATTTGAAAACAACCATTATAACTCTGAATGTTCTGCAGAAAAAGTTTAGAACCACTTCCTGAACCCGAAACAAATGAGCGCAAAGGCTCTGGTGTTTCATTTGGGAACTTCAATGTATTACAATGATAACAAACTACACTCATTGATCCAATGGCGACTGAAAAATTCGCATTGTCATCAAGATTTTGTGAAATGTAGGCTTGCCTTCGTAATTGTTTTATAAGGTTATGTTGGGCACGATTGTTGCCAGATCTTTTTGATACATGCCGATTACGCTTCTTTCAAACTCCATCGCTTGTATTTTGAGCTGCTCTTTCTTCTTCACTCAACATTATTCGAGCCCGTGAAATCCGTTGTCGATCCAATTCAGTTTGAGTTGCACACTGATCGTCGCTTTATCTCATTCGAGAGTTTACTGAGCTAGTAGCCGACCGATATTATTTTGTTTAGTTGGAGGCATTGTACAACAGTACTAATTGAAATTAACTGAAATCGAAACTTAGTTTGTGTTTTTATAAATTCTAGTAATATCGTCGATTTTACCTTCCTGATACACTATTTATCACACAGCGAACGATACTAATGTAAACAAAAACGTAATTACACATCTGTCAGTTCAACACAAAAGACATAAACTAATACCTTCACTTTCCATTGACCTTCATTCCAATTCTTGACCAACAATAGAATAGGGTTAATCAACATTTGTAAACATATACTTTTGAGCCTTTTTTCTCGCAAGCCTACACACGCAATCTATAGCATCATCGTTTAGAGAAACTTTTCCCTACATTATTATGGTATTGATTTGCGTGGGTGGCTATAACTTAAGAAAAAGGGCCCAGGAATATTTGGTTACAAATTTTGATAGGCCCTATTCTATTGTTGATCTAGAATTTACATCTCGCTGCGAGGTGTCACCAATACAAACGTTCCAGTTTATACGTGCATCTACACGCTATAAATCGTATACACTGAAGTTACTTCTTACACAGGAGTGAGTGCGATGAAAAAAAAACTACTTCAAAATATCGAGTAAATTCCTAAATCTACGTAAAAACCCGTAATTTACAAAAACTTTGCAAAAAGCGAGAAAAGTTAGGTTTGAAACGCGTTTTTGATCAAATATAAGCGAACGTTATCTACTCGTTTGAATGACGGAAACCGTGTCAAATTCCGACAACCCCGTGAAAAATTCCGAAATAAGCGACTCTAGTGTATAATCATTTTTTGTACATCTTCTCAAAAGGTCCTAAGTAACAATCAGTGATTCTTTCCTCTCTCGTTCTTTGTTTTTAGTTAGTTGCGAAGCCATTATAATAGTTTCCACCGGTTTGTCCTTACAAATCGAAAGATGGTCTTGCTGTCTGGCATATTATGATATTCCCAAACAAAATTACAATATGATTTTTATGATTTTTTCTCATTTTCTAGTAAAATTTTCCAAGTTTTTCTTCATATAAACCTGTTGGGAACCAAGACGAATCAAATAAAAAATAAATCAAATAAATCCATCGAGTCGTTCGTGAGTTATGCCGTCACGAACGGACAGCATTTCATTTTTATATATATAGATTATTATATTAATTATTAATAAATATATCAATAAATATATAAATAAATTTATAAAAATATCTTCTAATTGATGGGGACGCATAGTTAGCAAGTTCCTTCATGTAACGAAAACGCGTAGGATATTCAGCAAAACCAAAAAACATGGCATTTTTTAAAAGACTTTGAAAAAAAGTAAAATACATACATCGCAATTTTTTTTCATATGTAAAAATTATGTAAAAATTTTATGTAAAAATGTTCGATCTTTCAAAAAACAAATCAAAAACCAGAGAGCGCTTTCGTTCCGAGACCATGAAAACCTTAAAAAACTAAACAAAACCATGTTTTTATAATCAATGTTGCAGAAAAAGAGAGGTTTTTTCTATTTTTTTTTCTGAAAAGTATGCTTAATTACCTTTTGTTTGCGTTTTCAACTGATAAAATCAGGCCAGTGTTTCAAAAGTTATGATTTTTTGAAAAAAAAAAAAACAAAAAGCATTATGGAAAGAAGTCAATTTTTTGGACCACCCTAACGCAGAAACGGCCAACCTAATAACGAAATAAAAAGAAACAATGATCAATTTTTTGTCGGCAAAGAGCAAAACTACCAATAATTATGAAATTCTGAGGGATTTTGTATCTTTTTTCTATGGAATCGCTGATACCTTAGAGCGGGGTGACTTCGATCAACCACCGACTTCGACCGCCAAGTTCGATATTTATTCAATTTAAAATTATCCTTCTCAAAGTGCCTGAATTGTTTATGCTTTGAACCACATATATTCATAATATTTTTTTAAAAATGCCCCTTATGGTACTTTTTACCAAGCCCAACAATAATCATAAATTCAAGCAATAAATGGTACCGATAAACCACATTTTCAGATTACTTAAACATTCGTCTCTCTAAGCTAATCGAAAAAATATTAATTTTTTATACATAAACAAATTAATGAATAAAAAAAATATTTTGATCGAAAATTAAGAGCAAACGAATAAACGCGACAACCTTCTCGAAGTTTTGCACTACCTTCCAATCTGTCAAAGGAATGCAATGGATGGGTTGCTCATAAATTATGTCATGCATTTAATGGAAGGGAGCTTTGGGAATTGTGATAATCTGTACACAAAATTTAAGGTTCACAAAAAACATGACAAAGGAGGAGGGGACCATTTAAAAATTGTCCTTTTTTGCGTGACATAATTTATGAACGCTCCCTTTGGAGAATGCTCCACCCCTGTGCTATTCGGGAGACATCTGCATCAAACGGTTTGCATAAAAATTTGGTGTTTTTTTTATTCATTTAAGCACTTCAAACGGATAAAATTGATTTTGATCGAAGTCATCCCATTATTGAAAATTGCCCGCGGGAATTGAACAATTTTTTTAAAGTTCATCTGACATAATATATTTTTGAAATTTCTGTGTAGTGTTATACTACAGATACCAAAAAAAAAATGTAAAACAAAATTTTAAAGATAATTATCATAGAAAATTTCAAAAAACAGTTCAAAACGTGGTCGAAGTCACCCCGTTTTACGGTACCTATATCATTGATCGTAGAATGTTAAGAATTCTCGATTTAATTGACAAATCTGTTTGTTGGATAACAACCTCAGATAACAAACATGTTTATGAAGTTTTAACCAATATTTTACTGAATTTACAATCTTTTTAATTCAAATAGTGACTTCAGTTTGCGAGTCAAAAATTACATCCGCTAGTTTTTCGATTGTTTGACCCCTCTCCCCCTGTCACGTTTTTTCGTATACCTACTGAACGTAGTTCATCAACTCTCCACCTTAAAAGCATGACATCATTTGTGCATGGCCACTTAGTGAATTTTAAACTTATATGACAGCCATCTAGCAAGGTTTGGTCAGTAGGATTGGTAGAAAGGATTCAAATGCCCTCCGCTCGTTTTCAATCTTGTATCTTTCATTTTCAAAGCCTGCCGTTGCCTTACGGACCTTTCAATACACTTTCTCTTCATTGTCTTTGTGTTCTAGCAATAAAATTACTGTCCGCTCCTAGCGCTTCGCATCGAGATGAGAAATTATCTGCTTCTGAAAACTTCATCAAAGATCGTTACTTCCGCGCTGAGGAGAATACAAAAATAACAATCAAAAAGTGCAGTAGGATTATTTTGGTGAAGAGAGCAGTGTCCTTACTGGTAAGGCTCTCGAGGTATAGCAAATATAAACTGGACACTAGCGCCGCGTTGTGAATTAATTCCGAATTTATGTGACAACGATGCGTAAGGCTTGAGTGACTAAAACAAGTTTGCTGAAGAAAGCAGAAGCCTAACTGAAAAGATTCTTCAGATATAAAAAATAGGATGTTCCTATGCTCACTATCGCCGTGTAGTCGGTGAATTCCAAACATAAGTTATCATCATCCGGAAGGACCTGATCACTAGGACAAGTTTATTGAAAAAAATAATGTGCTATTTGAGAGCGCTCTCCTGATAAAGCATGAACAATTTTATAAAGCCCGTTCACGTTAAATTTCAGACACTTTCCTTTCAGTGTGGGTTTTGAATAATATCACGGATCGGTAAAACGTTTCACTTGTATGACAGCAAAAACTCTCCACTTCATTTCGTGTTACAACATGTTTACATTCTTGTTGCATTCAGTAAAAGGGCGTCGAACCAAGTGGAAATGCGCAAACGCATTTTTTTACGAACGGCAGCAGAATCCGAATTTATCGGTACGCGATCTTGCCAAGACACTAAAACTACCAAAAAGTGCCGTGTTTTGTAAACCATTTGACCAGCGCTAGCCTGTAGATTGGAAGGTTGGAAGTGGAACAAATCGAAAAGTGCACTCCCGACAAATGGACTGAAAGAAAAATCTCAATCTGTCTGCGAAATGTGGCTCGCAAAGTTGGGAAGTCAAAATCATACGTACACAAAATGAAGCAGAGGCAAGGACTGAAAACGTACAAAGTGAAAAAGGTGCTCAACCGTGATGACAAGTGAAATTTCACTGCAAAAAGTCGTGCTAAGGAGCTTTACACCAATTTTTCGCAAAAAATGTCTTGTATCATAATGGACCACGAAACATAAGTGCTCGAAGACTTTAAACAGCTTCCGGGCCTGACTTATTATACCACAATGCAAAGGAACGCCGTTGCCGAGCATTTCCGGACAAAGATGGTGTCCAATTTCGCGAAAAAGTTTTTGATTTGGCAGGCCATATGTATTTGTGGTCGAAAATCTAAAAGGCACCATAAATAAGGATGTGTACTGGAAAGAATGTCTGCAAAAGCGGTTGTTACCGTTTATCAGAAGTCACGACTATCCAGCTCTGTTTCGGTCTGATTCGGCCTCTTGTGCCTTCACAAAATCCGTCCTGGAATAGTATGAGGTAGAAGACGTCAAATACGTGCCAAAAACAGCCAATCCACAAAACTTCGCCAATAGAGAAATACTGGGCGCTAGTTAAGTTTTGGTGTCCAAAATTAAACGTTGACAGGCTTTAAGTATCCGTGCTACAATAAGTGGTAGGCCATATCATCATATATATTTGTTTTATTCAGAAGAAGAGGGAAAATTTAGGAAATCTGAAAAAGCAGCAGAACATATATTACCAAGCAGTAGCGCACCATTCAACATCCACCATAGTCTGATGGAACTGCAATTCATCAAACGAGGAATTACTTATCAAACGATTGCGTCTAGCGCAAATTTCGGCTGAAATTTCCAATTTCAAAACACTAAAATACCCTCACTAGCAATAAGTTTCCGCTCATCTGTTCGAACGGTGCAGAATTGAATATTTCATTCCCACCCATCGTGGAACGCTGGGAATTTTCTAATTGGTATATATTAGCAATGCCATGCGCCTCGCCCGCAAGCCACTGCACTCTTGTCTAGCTTGTTATCACGTGCAACAAATCGCTCGTTAAAGTTAGCAGCGTTTTTTTTTCGATGGCTATTAAACAATTGGAACGTGAGGGAATTCGGTAAATGCTCAGTATGTAATGGCATTTTTTTTTAGTTGGGACTCTTTTTTTCCGCTGGCTATCGAGCGCTTGCGGGGTCAACCTTACATGAGACACGCGCAGAGTATAATGCGATTCAGTTGTGTTACCGTTTGGGTGGTTTACCCTATCTGCGTTTTTAATGTAAGGTAAAGCTACATGAACTACACCTGTTGCGAGGTGTTATTCGGTCAATATTTGATAATCTAATAGGGAGTTCTATTCGATTTATTGTTAATTTCAAGCTAAATGTTCACTAGCACTTGTTGAACTCCTACCCAAGTAGCACAAAAAGTTAGTTCGAACCAATATAATCAAACATGAAGTAGATAAAATAAGGAAAAGTTTGCACTAAATAATATGAAAATTGTGTTCAAATAATTACCTCAGAAATCATACATGATGATGGTTATTTATGAATATAATTAACCATCACTTAAACTCCAATTATTATTTCAAAACCACGATTTTTACAAACAGTACATCGTTCATATTTATGGCCTTTTGGTTTTTGAATAGAAATAAATTTCGTTCAAAATCCGGGGACTATAAAAGCCCCGGAAATCAAGTGCGTTAATCACACGGAGATCATGCTGACATCAGTGTTGAAAAACAGCATTGAAACTGAAAGAGTTGGTTGAAAATAATTGCACTCTAACGGCGCAGAATGATTTCAACTAATTGGTAGCCCTTGGTTGCACGTATCTCACTTTTTTAAACATTGTAAAATTGAAAAAAATGCTTTATATACGAGCATCATAGATAAAAGAAATTTATCCACCCAGAGCTGTTTTCATTCACTCCCCAAAACAAAAATCATACATGAAATGCACCCTAAATCGTCGTGGCTTTTCCCGGAAGCATCCAAACCCATTTCCAACACGAGGCTATGAGGTTGCAGTAAAGTTGACGTTTCATAGAGCGCTTGAAAGCAGTCGAGCAAAAACAAACGAAAGATCTCTGGGAAAGGGTTGCTGCGATGCATCCAAATAATATAGTTTCTGTACTGTTCTGTTTAGTTTTTTTTTTCCACAAAATTACTTTCGGAGAAGTTCGTCGGTCAAACTTTCCTATCTACTGTACAATTGATATTGCTCCCGTGGTCCTCGTTGTTGTCTGTCGTTTTTTGATGGGAGTTGATACAATAAAACCGAGAGTAAATGTTGACTTTTCTGGTGTGAATTCATTTGACGAGTTCAAATTCGAAAGAAAAAATCTTAAGATACCTTCAACCCTTCCTTACCGGTATCGAAAATTATTTGTACATTACAAATTTATCGTATTCTTGAGAAAGTTTTTAACCCTCAAATTTTTTGAAAGGCTCAAATGTCGTAAATGATACAAAACAGAGCCGAGAAGCATTTCATGCAATTTATTGATCAAAGTACTTATTGTTACATGCGAAACCGCTCATCCTCCAATGAGAGTGAAGAATACTCCATGCAGTGGGTGTTCGACTTCGCTGAAAAGGTTTGTCCAGACTCTGTCCCAAGGAACCAGCAAAGGAACAAACGATTGTTTAGCGTTGCTTACACCTGATATACAACTGGCCTTTGCTCACAAGGAGAAATTGGCTTCAGTATTTTTGGATATTAAGGGCGCATTTGATTCAGTTTCCATAGATATAGTGTCTGATAGTCTGCACCATAAGGTCTGTATCCGCAATAATCCGGACACCTCAATTCATGAATAAAACATAAATTTCGCATTATATTTCCGTCGTAGTTGTTTATTTCAGATTCATGGGATGTTTTTTTAACAATTCGTGAAGACAAAACATAGTTATTCGGTATTTGCATAAAATTTTCAAACTTTGCGCTTAACTCCGTCCATTAGTGTTTGTACAGGCTCTTCAGAAATCATAGAAGCCGTCTTTGTCCGAATTTGCTGGAAGTGTATGATGTCTTTGATTCCTTGCTCCTTTCCAGAAAGCTTCCGCTTCATCAGAGACCAATATCTCTCCATTGGTCGTAGCTCTGGGCAATTTGGCGGGTTTGAGATTTTTGGTACAATGTTCACTTGATTTGCTTGGTACCACTCCATCACAGTTTAAGCATAGTGGCATGATGCCAAATCGGGCCAGAACAAAGGTTTTTCTTTGTAACTTATGATGAAGGGTAGCAATCGCTTCTTTAGACACTCTTTCTGATAGATCTCCTTATTGATTGTGCCTGTAGTAACGAAAGATTAACTCTTTTTGCCACACGTGCAAATTGCTTGCCACACAAGGTATTTTTTGGTAAATTTCGATGCCTTCTTAGTTCTGAAATGCACAGTCGTAGCATTTCTGGCCATGGCAGAATAAAAAGCCAGCCCGGGAAGCTGCTTGAAATCCTCCAGGACATAAGTTTCATCGTCCATAACAACGCATGAAAACTTCGTCAAACATTCGCAGTACAAACGTCGAGCCCGTGATTTTGCTGCCACGTTCCGAAAATTATTTGAGCACATCGTGAACAGTGGATTTATGCGAATCCAATGTTTTTGCTAGGTCCCGTATTGACAAGTCAGGATTTGGCGTACGCCCGTACAAAATTCGCTCGCGCACATGTTTTTCTTTCGTCGCCATCTTGAATACTAAATATGAAATGTAAATATCGATCATAGTCTTTTTCATCATAGACTCTCAGCTATATTACAGTGAAATTTTCCATTCCTACGTGCAATATTTCAAAAGTTACAATGATTTGAATGTGTCTGGATAAATGTGGATACAGACCTTAGTGGTTTACCAGAAATTTTAAATAATTTTCTGTATAATTTACTGTCAGAAAAACAAACGACCTTCAATCTAGGCCAACTGACAACTTCCAGAATTAACGCATGTTTAAGTCCCTTACTTTATAATTTTCAACATTTCAGAATTTTCACTGATGGGTCGCGCATTGATGGATTCACTGGTTTCGGTGTCTACAATGAATACTCAACTGCCTTCCGGAAACTTCAGGAACCTTGTTCCGTATATGTTGCTGAGCTGGCAGCAATCAATTTCGCATTGGAGATGATTTCCGACATGCCCATAGACCATTATTTCATCTTTTCGGATAGTCTCGGTTCTATTGAAGCCCTCCAGTCGATGAAAACAGTGAGACACTCATCTTACTTACTTCTATCTTAAAAATAAGGAAGCAGATGTGTGCGTTGGTTAAAAGATCATATAGTGTTACCTTTGTATGGGTCCCCTCACATTGCTTAATTTCAGGGCGAGATTTTTGAAAGAAGAATTTCATATGAAGCATTTTTCCCATTAATATGTCAGAGTTCTCTTCAAAGTTGGCAAAATGATTGGATAAGCAATTCTCTTGGGCGGTGGTTACATTCCATTATTCCAAATGTTTCCTCAAGGTCGTGGTTCAATGGTCTGGATATAAGTCGCAGTTTCATTCGTGTGATGTCAAGACTTATGTCCAACCACTACTCGCTAGATGCACATCTCTACAGAATTAACCTCGTCGATAGCTCACGCAGTTTGGAATTGCCCGGATAATGATGTCTCCAGAGCACGACTATTGGATACCCTAGTGGCCCGAGGTAGACAACCCTTTCGCGAGGTAAGAGATGTTTTGGGTATGCGTGATCTTCCCTACATGCAAGCGATTTAAGAATACATTTGTTTGTCCTAAGAGTGTAATCCCAAGGCACATTACTGGTTTTATCATGGTTTTATAGCATTCTTGAAGTCTAATTCATGCTTTTCAGAATACTTATAAAACCAAAATAGTTACTTGGGATGTCATCACCCCGCTCCCCTTCACTCCAGTAAATTCCCTGCCATTGTGTCCCAGTTATACTAAAGGTTGATACGGTCAATATTTGGTCACGGGAAAACGCGTGTAAATCGGTGAAATCGTTTATTTAAAAAATCAAATTAAATTTCTTTTTCAAGTTCAATTAGTATAAAATTCAGGAAAAATATTCAGTTAGGCTTCCGCTTTTCCAAATCCGAATTGCCGGGCCTTACGCTTGACCCCTACCATCAGATTTTGTACAGCCACCTTGTCCACCTTCTTCGCCGCAGAAAGCCAGTTTGCCTTGAACTGCTGCTCGTCCTTAGCAGTTTTTTTGGTCTTCTTTAGGTTCCGCTTGACAATAGCCCAGTATTTCTGAATTGGGCGGAGCTCTGGCGTGTTGGGAGGGTTCTTGTCCTTGGGAACCACCTGCACGTTGTTGGCGGCGTACCACTCCATGGCCTTTTTACCGTAATTAGTAATGGCAAAAAAAAAGCAATAGCAAAAAAAACCAAGTTTGGCATGTGGGGGTTTTTAGGCAGGATTTTTTTCTTAAGTAGTTCGAGACGCCTTCCCTCCTTCCCTCTGGAGGGGGAGGAGGGCTCTCAAACAAATGAAACAGAAATTTGAACCCAACATGATAGTTATCCAACTAAAACACAAAATGTGTATTTCTCGGGTAAGCAGATATAAGTTTGACCCTTTCTTAGTCAACAATAGGGGATGCTTGAGTTACTCTCAGTGTAACTAATCTAATCTAAGGTTATGCAAGAGAAAATTACGTTCAAATTGACAGAATACGGCTTCGTTTAAAGATAAATGTTTTGTCTGTATGAAATGTTTCTAAGCAAAAGAAAAACCGGTAGAGACTACCGATCCAATGGTTAAATTAAAAACACAAACCTTTGTTTTTTGCAGAAACTACACACATTAGCAAACGAAAATATGTTAGCAAGATTTATTTCGAAAAAAACCATAAACGCGCCAGTTCCATTAAATTTTCATTCGTTTAGTTGCATGCATAGCAAGCCTCACTTCAGGTTCAGCTAGTGAAACATAATCACGAATTTGATAGGTATTGAGCCTTGTAAGTTTAAGTCGTCTACTTCAATTTATCATAGTATATCTCTAAACCAGCTAAAACAAATTCTTAGCTCAATTCCGTGGAATTTCGTCCATACGGAAATCGAATTGGACACGCTGGTCAGAAAACCTCCAACCATTCAAGTTTCCACCCGGGGAGCTGAAAAATTCTCGAGTCAGTGCACACAAAACAACCAATGGCCGCTTAGAGATCAGTTCTGTACAAATGAAACTATAGCTATAATTTAAAATGTAGCTTCCGGAATTGACCTAAAAGTCTAATCAGAAGAAATCAAAAACCATCCGTCAAGCAGTGTAGGTACCTTCTTTGTTTGAAAATGCCGTGTTTTGCCTGAATAAGCTCTTAAAGGGTGTTCCGAACAAAATTTGGTCAAACAGTAATGTGTGTGAGTCCATCACAGTTTTTGTTTATAAGTCAAATTTATTTTTCTTTTTCAAGTTCAATTATTACAGAATACAGGAGAAATATCCAGCTAAGCTTCCTTTCTACCGAATGCAAATTGCCGGGTCTTTCGTTTAACACCTGCCATAAGATTCTGTACAGACTCTTTGTCCACTTTATTCGCCGCAGAACGCCAGTTTGCCTTGACCTATTTCTCGCTCACAACAGTTTTTTAGTCTTCTTAAGGTTCCGCTTGATGATGGCCCAATATTGTTCGACTGGGTGGAGCTCTGACGAGTTGGGAGGGTTCTTGTCTTTGGGCACCATTTGAACGTTGTTGGCAGCATACAACTCCACGGCCTTTTTTCCGTAACGGGAAGATGCCAAATCCGGCCAAAATAGAACGGAACAATTGTGTCGCTTCAGGAAAGGCAGTAGACGTTGTTGTAGGCACTCGCTCAGATAAATTTCCCGGTTGACGGTTCCAGTCGCAATGTAAACGTTGCTTTTCAAGTCACAGGTACAGATGGCCTGCCAAACCAGAAATTTCTTCGCGAGCTTTGACAGCTTAATGTGCTTGAAAATATCTGCCATCTTTCCCCGTCCGGTTGTCGTATAAAATTCCTGTCCAGGAAGTTGTTTAAAGTCTGCCTTGACGTAGGTTTCATCGTCCTGTACCAAGCAATCAAACTTCGTCAGCATCGTCGTGTACAACTTTCGTGATCGTGCTTTGGCCGACGTGTTTTGTTTATCGTCGCGATTTGGAGTCATCACTTTCTTATAAGCCAACAGCCCAGCTCGTTTTTTAGCTTTTTCCACGGTTGAAGGCGCCACACCCAGCTTCTTTGCGACATCTCGGACGGAAAGGTTGGGGTTCCGCTCGAAACATCGGGAAACTCTTTTTGTCGTCGCTGTGACTTCTGGTTTTCTCCGCGATCCAGCTTTCTTGGCTGTCGACAAACGTCCACTTTTAATACGTTGGTAACAGTTGATTTAGCCACATTCAAAAATTTTGGCAACGTGAGAGTAGTTTGGATTTTCGCCATGCACGTGCTAAATTTTGATGCGTTGCTTCTCTTCCTTCGACGACATTTTGATAACTGAAGTGCTAATCTCAAAATCTTCAAAATAAGGGGTGTGCAAAAATTTTAATGCACGATGAAAGAAAATGCGTCAAGTTTAAGTCGACCAAATTTTGATCGAAACACCCTTTATTCAGCTTTAAATCAGCTCCTTCCCAAGCAGCACAGTAAATCCTATATGAGTTTTCAAAGCTTATTAATAACATGATCAGTCTTTCAATGTTTGATTTAGTGTCTCATATACAACTCGTTTAAAACAAAAAAAGCGCAAGAGGTGGAGCTTATATATAACATGTATGAGGTTATAAATGAGTGGTTTTCTTAACTTGATTATAACTTAAATACAACCCATGCTTACGTTGTAAACAATGCAGAAAAAGTTATATAGGTGTTGTAAATAAATATTTTTGGCTTACAAGTTCTCCTTCTCATCCGTGAGTTGTTTTCTCGATAAAAATAAAAACAAAACTTTGGGGAAATCATCAAGGTGAACAATTGCAGTGGAGATGCAAAAGGAGAGTGAAATATCAATATATTTTTTGCATAATTTGTGTTAAAATAAATCTTCTTCATCCAAAAATACTTGAGCCCTTTCAATTTTATGGTGAAATTTTGCCTTCTACTCGCTGAAAATTCACGCGCTAAGTAAAAAGATTACTTTAAATGAACGGAATTGTAAAATATATACGTGACTATAATTTTTAATTCATTAAAAACGTGAATTTAATATAAAAAATAATGAAGAATTAAACTTACAGTAAAATCCATCTCAAATTTCTCTCAAAGCAGGGCTACATAAAGAATTCTTCAATGAAATATTTTATGTCCTCTAATCACACCCAATATAACCGCCATATTCATCATAGCCATTGAAAACACGAATACACTACCCTTAAATAATTTGGAATAGAATAAAAAATGGAAAAATTTTAAAGATTTAAAATTGAATAACACAATTAGACTTCATTTGGTTCAAAAAATAACTAATAGAATATTTTTGGAAAAATATAAAAATGTTTCCTACCCGCACCATTCACAAAATTGGTTTGATGCGTATTTTGTGTACAAATAATGTTCCATTTATGATAATGAACTAACCATATCTGAAAAATGTTTTGTCAATCCAAGCGATTTTAAGACAAATAGCAGAATAGAGGTAAGTCTCGACCAATTTAGGTGAGTATTACCGTGTTCCAATTTTGCTTTAGTCTAATGGTAGAAAAATAATAATGCTTGTATGCACGTCCTAGGTATGAAATTGAGCATACATCTTGATTCCCCTCTTTTCTATCATCCATGATTTCGTTGCTAGCGTTACTATCGTTGCTATGTACCGAACAGCGAAATCGATCTTAGCAACATGTTCAAATAGAATGTGGAAAATCCATCAATTTCAAATCAAGTCAGAACGGAACGGATGTTTTGCCGCGGCTGCAAATTTGAAGCTCCAAGATATCATTTACCCTAATTGCAAGCAACCAACTTTCTAATGGTTTACTGGATGACTTTATACCGAAACTTCTTGAAAATTTACCGAGTGAGTATCAATCACCATACAAATTATCCGTATTTAAGGTCATATTCGACCAAAAGCCTTAATATTTCATGTTGAACACTTTTCAATGATGCGGTCAACGTGTATAACTTGTTTTTTTTATTGTAGATTTTAATTGGGTCATTTGCCACATATCTGAGGTGAGGTTTGTACTCGTGACTTCGCGGCTCATGAAACTTGTCAAGATATTAGCATCTGAAAAATCAATGGATCGGAATTTCCGCAGTTTGGAGGATGATGTAATCAAAAGAGGTCCATAAAAGGATTAATAGGACTGTCGTCAACATAACAGTAGAATTGAATTTAAAAACTCCTACACATGCGTGAGTATGGTGATTATTCCTTCAAAACTGAAAGTAGCATTCTTGAGAGTCTATTGCACTTTGAAATTTTTCACTCCTACGGCTACCAAAGTTTTATAAATAGAGAGAGAGAGAGAGAGAGAGAGAGAAGGATTAGTATTTTCAATTTAATTCCACTAAATTTTTTGTATCCTTGACAGGTACGGGTATTTTGCCGACAATGTGCAAATTTCTTCAGTGTCTTGTACTAATAACTCGACTATCAGTACAAGACACTGAAGAAGTCTGCACATTGTAGGTGAAATACGCGTATCTGTCAAGGACACAATAAAGGTAGTGATATAAAATGGAAAATACTAATCTTTCTCTCTCTCTCTCTCTCTCTATTTACAGACATTCCGCTAAGAAGCTCTCATTCATTAGGATTCAAAATTTTATGTTATTGAAAAATCTCGCTTTGGCAAACCATGGCTCATGAAGTACCAGTATACATAATTGAAGCAGCTGCATTCACCTGTTCCTCGATTATGCCTTGTTCAGACTACAGAGTTATAACATGTTATAACGGTTGTCAAAAAATTGCAACACAGAATACACCATCAAGATAGCCTTATAACATGTTATAACTCTGTAGTCTGAACAAGGCATTAGACTCCTCATGAATACACCTAAAAGCTGAACGCGCAAAAAACTGGAGGGAATCTCGCTTAATTTACGAATTCGTGTAGAACTAAAAGGACTACGTATCTGTTTTCAATCTGAAAAACCCTGACGAATATCGGCCAATTAAAACAAATGCTTAATCTTGTATGAAAGCTTTGTTTTCTGTAAGTAATTTTTGTCGATAAATGTTATAAAGGTTGTGAGTTGCTATAAAATTCTGTCGTTTCTTCATTGCAGTGGATCTCTTTAGGTAATTCCAACATTTAAATTAACTGTACAGTGTACTTGGTTGAGCTTTTCATTTCAGGAACTGCCCAAAAAATTGAATTCGATGCATTGGTGCTTCCCTAATTTGTTAAGAAATAGAACAACCAATAGTTCTTACTATGGGATTGTAATCGCGTTCAATGATGGTTTATGTGATCAAGCAAACATAAAATGTCCTTCCGTGAGCCAACAAAATTTGTAAAAACACCCAAGCGCTATTCTCAAGTATTGAAGCATCTGTGAAACCAAAATATCTATACAAAAAGGTTAGGTACATAATAATACTCCAATTTTGTGCAACATCTTCAATGAGAATTGAAGATCCCCAATGGTGTTGATGTAATAAGATTTGGCATCTCTGGTTAAGCGACTTTACGTTTGATTTGTATGGCTAATTTCACCCGGGATGAGCAATCTCACTTCTCTATCGCATCACTTTTAATTCACCCAAACGTCACACAAACTTCGGTAAATAGAGATGAAATTTCGAATATAATTTGTTAGGACACGTCTCACCAGTGGTAGTGTCATTTTTATGCAAAGGCTTTGACCGCCAAGTTGTACTATGACGAGCTGGCGAAAACATTGATAGGTTGGGTTCAAAATCTATCTATGTTTTCCGCCAGCTCATCATAGTTCAACTTGGCGATCAAAGCCTTTGCATAAAAATCACACTGCTACTGGTGAGACGTGTCCTAACAAATTATATTCGAAATTTCATCTCTATTTACCGAAGTTTGTGTGACGTTTGGGTGAATTAAAAGTGATGCGATAGAGAAGTGAGATTGCTCATCCCGGGTGAAATTAGCCATACAAATCAAACGGAAAGTCGCTTAACCAGAGATGTCAAATCTTACTACATAACCATTATTTCTCCTTAAACGCCGCACAGAATAGACCTTAGATGTCTTAAATAGTCATGTGACTTTCCATTCAATTTACACTGATTTAATAACTCAAAGTGACACATTCGTGTAGTATTTGTATAAGGCAAAAAGGTAGATGGTAATCAATAACGATGTTCATTAAAAAGTTGAAAAATGCTCCGCGAAAAAGGTCGACTTATTCCTTTAAAAACCAATAGAAGTGCAGTTAAAAATCTGAAATGTTCAGTAAATAAGTGAAAAACGCTCCCTGAAAAAGGAAAAAAATGTGCAGTTAATATTTAAAAATATTCTTTCAAACACTGGTATGCTTCATTTTAAAGTGTAATTCCATCGTTTAAGGCCGGCGCACATTGGATCCGATCCAGCTGATTTGACATAAATATGACAGAAAACCTATGGGCTAACTGTCAAATCAACGCAAACTCAGCCGGATCGGATCCAATGTGTGCCGGTCTTTACAATCGGAAAGTAGCCGTTAGAAAATTATTGTGTGCCGTAAAATCAACTAAAATTTGCAGTCAAGAAGCAAGATCAATTTCAGTTTTTTTGCTGCACATTTTAATTGATTTTACGGCACGCAATAATTTTTACCGGTTTCTTTTCCGATTGTATACGGTGGAATTACTCTTTAAAATGGGGCATTTTAGTGCTTAAAAAAGAGTATTTATAAATATTAACTACACATTTTTCTCTTTTTTACGGAGCGATTTTCAAATATTTACTGAACATTTCAGATTTTTTACTGCATTTTCATCAACTTTTTAATGAGCAAATCAAGTTTTTTACGGAGATTTTTTTAATGACAATTTCACCTATTTTACTTAGCAAAACAAGGGCTGCCATTTATGTAACTTAATTAACTTTATTAGCAAAAAATATGTATATTTTCAACACATACTCAGAAACATGTAAAAATAAATTTTAAAACTCAAACACAAAGCATAACGTACAAACAATTGTTAAAATACATTATTTTAATATATTGAACCGTGCTTAGATCAATAACTTTGATCCGCACTATACTTCTTGACGAGTAATTAAGAAATATTATATGCAGGTTGTATGATTGTTATTAAATCTTATTTACAACATAAAAAACATGACTTTCGTTTGTTGCATTCCCGATGTTATATATATGTTATATTTCTGTACTCATAATGTTTTAATATTTGCTGAGTAGCAACGTCTGGCAGCTTTAATGTCTGGCAACCATATGTATTTGACAGTACACTGGCTAGGTCAAATGGAAGCACAATAATAAAATTGAATTAGATTCGTTTATCCGTCTCTTTAAGTGAAAAACAATGCCGTTTTGTGTTGTTCAAACTCGCAAATCTAAATCATCGAAGCCAGTGCTCACAATAGTACCCTCTAAATGGGTATCGAATGGTAATGTTTATTGGCCGTCGACCAATTTGATAACTTTGTCGGCTAATGAAAATTCACAGCCAGAATTAACATGGCGTAGTCAAAAATGTAAAGTAGTAGGTCAAGCAGCTACTTACAAATCCGCTGAAGGTGCAGTTCAAAAGCTGGAAAATATTACGGATTCGGAAGATGCAGTCCAAACAAGCCTCGGAACTCGTGCTCATCCAGGTAAAAAATGCGAAAAATTCCGATCAAAAATGTATCAATTGGCCCCACCTAAAAGTGATTCACCCAAGGTAAGAGAGCTATATGATAATTATTGTATTTTATTGAACAATTTCATGCATTTTCAGGATATACTCAACACTAAAAAAAATAAACATTGCCTTGTAACTAAAATACCACTGGACCAACCACATAAATCTTCTTCGCTTATTGAAAATGTGATCTCAATGCAGCCAACTTGTTCATATAAATTATCATCGAATAGCAAAACCTTGACACAACCAATCGTCACATCACACATTAATCCTATTGCTTCTATGGATCCGCTTCCGTCGATTGAACTCCAATCAACTACTACCAGGGCAGAGACAATTATTGCCGAAAAACCTACGGAAATTGAGCACCATATTGCAGATGATCAGCAAATCCACGAACAGGTGCTAAATATTGTAGAAGGTATTCAACCACAAAAAGAACACCAGCAGCAATCAAATGAGGTAAACTCGTAGTAACATTACGTGAAGAATACAGTACTCCATTACAGCATTTCAACATTCATATGCTGTTGATGCATATGCTTGCTTGGGTACTGAAATTCACCCATATTTATGTTAGTTATATAATATAGTATGTACTTTTACAGCTCGAATTCGCGATGGCAGAACCTTTACAAGTTATCCAATCTTCGGATGGCAGACAATTTGTTCGGCTTGAGAATGGAAATTATTTAGAAATTATGCCAAAGCAGATGATTCCTGATAAAGTACCAATAAACCTCACTAAAACAGACACGTCCACTGAATTTGATAATGATCAACCCGTTACTCTGGAGGACATCAACGAACGATTGATACGTATCGAAACTTACCTACAAAAGGTTATGTTGTTTATGGCTGATGTGTCCAAATTCATGGAATTAAGGGCAGAACCTGCAACAACAACAGCACCTGTAAAGCGACGAAGAGAAAATTTCGAAGAGTTCGATATGCTATTCCCCATAATTAACGATGAGATGTTACTATCATTCGAAACTCGCCTCAACGATCAAGTTTTCTTCGAAAAACTTTTACGGTATGTGTCATGTCAATATGAACTGAATGGAAAAAGAGACGGAAAAGCGTTTTTTAAAACGCTAATTCGGAAAATGATTACTCCTTATGCACTTTTACCGTACTCGTGGCTAGGGAAGTCCAGACATATTTCTCAAGATCGAGAACCGAATAAAAGTTTCAAAAATTTATTTAAGAATATTGTTAAGTTTTTCAACAGTGCAACATCTGAGGCAGACTGCACGTTTTCTAATGAAGGAGTTTGCAAAGCATTCAGTGATATTCTTCGACAGAAACACACAGAAATGAAACGGTTTTTGGCTGGAGGTGAACGAAGAACACCCTCGTCACGAGTGAGACCGCGAAAAGTTGAACTGCAGTCGATGAATATGGAAATGGATATGAACATGGAAAGCTCTGAAATGGATACCACTCCAATGTCGAGTGCTAGTGAAGACAACGAAGATTCTTTGAATACGTTATAGAACATGACACTAACTTTTTATTCATTAAAATCAAAGAATAATAACAATGAATATAAAATAAAGGAAAGTAATAATAATATTGCGTTTACTTATTTCAAAGTGTGGATCAATGGAATAAATATTACTCTAAGTGAATCCCTGCTGTTATAATGAATTTTCACCATTTTTCCTCGAATCTCGTGAATTTCCAGACTTTGTGCTGGCTTCAGATTTAAATGTGATACAAAGATAAACAATGATGATGACAATAATGGTTTAACAAAAAAATCCATTAGATCCTGAACTTGGCGCCCATAATAAAAAATTGTATCTTCAGTAGGGTTGTAAATAATATAATCTACACATACAACACCATACCTGTCAGTTAAAACCCACTTATCGCTATCTGAAGACGTGTCTAACACAAAGTCATCTAAATTTATGTATGAGTAAGCAATATAGTTCTTGTTCTCCAACATATTCCGTAATGTTCTGTCCATACTACTGGTTACATTGCATTTCCTTTTCAACATTAACGATAATGACTTTTTTCTAGCAACAATGTTGGGATTTGAAGTATTGCATTGTATTTCCGTGATCCGCCTTGAAACTTGTGATAGAGGAAGATTACCACTTCGGATGAGTCTTTTGAGTGTATACAGTCTTGATTCAAACGGATATGCATCAAACGAGTCAAGTGGTCCAAATCTTTCAACATCATCAATCAAATGTACTAAATTGTGCATATTGCTACAAAATAACTGTGGACCGTACAGCACCTTCACTCCTTCTAGAAAGTCATTGATGAGGTTTCGTGCGATTTGGTAATTTTCTGGTGGCTGATCGGGTCGCGAACAAATTTGAATTGCACAATAAAAATTTAAGAAGTGGTCAGAAATTTCATCTGTCTCGAAAAATTGTTTTAATACTATTGGACTTAAGTACAGTAAGAATGTACGATATTCCGTTCCTTTCCATCGGGAAAGGTGATCAAGGCTTCGTACTGGTCGCCTAATTTCACGTGGCAATTTACATTCTTGCAAAAATTTGGACACGTTTTGAATTTGGTTAGCAGACCATTTAGCGTTATGATTATTCAGATTTCCACATTTCCAGCCATTTAAAAACCTTTTTGTTATACCTAAATCGAGAAGATGTAATGCATCACCAATGGGAAAATCCAGAACCATATCCAATCCATGTATTTTTTCAAGGATACTATCAGTTTTGTGATGCCCTTCATACACTCGAGCACGAAATTCTGCATCGGTCCTCAATGCTGCATTTATTTCTGGGAAAATCATGGTTTTAAACTCATGTGAATATTCACCTTCAGTTACGCATTTTAGGCAAGAATTGTATCCATTGTGGCCAATAACACCTAAAATAGTAATTATTTATGCAACTAGTTAATGTGTGTTATACTTAAAGGATCATTACTTACCACGCAGCATGGATCTTGCTGGTGTATCGCAAATGAAACATCGGAGCTTAAATTTAATGGTGGTTTTCTTAATGCTTAAACCGTTATGCAAAACATTATTGAGTTCAATGACGAACGGTTCAAGGAATTTATTTACATCTTTTGGTTTATCTACAAAATAAATACTTCCTTTTTAAATTCAAACATAAGAAGGTTACAGAACTTACAGTTTCCACAGAAAATTCCCACTACTAAAGGTGAATACTGAGATCTCAACTCATGGATATTAACAAGGATAGGCCAGAAGGATTTTGTAGAGCTTTTAAAGGTGGGCAAGCCATCAATATTCACATCCAACGAAAGTTCATTTGGAGTATTTTGAAGCTTGGATAAAATTTCAATTAAGCCTTTTTCTAAACCATAGTGCCAATATTGCCCGTCAAGGTTTTTGTCTGACTTAATATTTGTCTTACGTGGAGTTTGAATCAGTGTTCTTGCATCTTTTGGTAAGGTATTTGTAGAGATATGGGTTTTCAGTATAGCTAGAAGTGAATTGACAGCATTGTGTTTAACTTGATGAACAATCGCCCAATTTCTAAGATCATCGCGTAAATCTTGGGGGTTTTGAGTATTGTCGACATCATCATCGTCATCACTTTCCGTTTCTACGTCATTTCCAGGATTCAGAATGAAATCAAATCCTTCATTCTGCGTCAATGGTGTCGTCGTACTTAGATTTGGCGCATTCTCGTTTGCTTCAATTTTTACACTACTGGACATTTCTTCCTCACGCGAATTTCTTTTTGGCTGCTCACATAACTTAAGTAAGTCTTTTTTCTGATTCCGAAAATAACCATTTCTTCTCAATCTTTTCCATAGAACTTTATTTGCTACTGCAGAATTTCTCTTAGGAGCCATTTTCACCACTAAAATTGTTATGTTCCACAGTTTTTAATTTAAACTTCTTTAAAACAGCTTCAATCTACCTATTTTTGACATTGAATATAAGAGTTACAAAACTGTTCTAAATGAGTATATAAAACCAGAAAAAACTGAAATATAGCATAAACAAAACATCAGGTTTGAATAGTTGAGCAACAGAAATGCGACTTATTTACAACAAGATATGTTGAATAAAACTTATATATAACTTAAGTATAACATAACTTTTTGTGCTTTTTTTTGAAAGATGTTGCATGTGCTGCTTGGGTTACGTCTTTTGGGAAACTCAAACAAGGTTTCAATTGTTGTGAACCTTATTTTGAAGAAAAAAAAACAGTTTTCCAGCTTTCCTTAACTTAGAAACAATTGATGTTCGATTTTGTTTCCGATTCTAGAAGAATTTATGGAATTAACTAACAGTGCAAGAAACCGCAAAAGGCAGTACAAATATAATCATGAATTTGATATTCATTAAGCGTCGGGAATTTTAGCCGCTTACTTGAACTTTCTCCAACAGAACATCCAAGCTTCCACCTGGCAAATCTAAACAGGGGAACCGAAAAAAACGGTTGAAAGCGTAGTCACAAAAAGCGCGCACAAAACAACCGACGGCCACTGAGAGATCAGTTCTGTAGAAATGAAACCATAAGCGACTCTGGCCGCGGCCGCTTGTCCCTGTTGAGCCAAAAAGTAAGCTGCTTCCAAGGTCAATACGTCGGAAACTGCTCGCCCGCAAGCTTTTTCTCCAACGTGGGCGGTCTGGAGCTTTCCTCGCCTCGAATGAAGAAAAAGCAACCCCTCGTGAATGACTTCGGTAGGGATCGACAGCCGGTCGTCGGTGCAAAACAAAGTTTTTTATTGCCCGGG
>JASCZW010012439.1:0-28473 GCA_034211315.2 Aedes japonicus
AGAATAAACCGGAAACATAGTTAGATACCTAATTAGCTGCCGAAGTCAGTTGAATTCAGTAACCCGTTTACCGAGACGGATCCCGCTGCCGACCCCACCATTTTATGCAACATCCCAGTGGTTTCTCGTGGAGGTACAGTGATCTTCGCGGCTTCCTCTCTATTAGCGCACTTGTCGCGAATCGGTTGAAGTGGAGCAACTCCATTAAGTCACAATCAAGTTGCTGCAACCAATTTTGATGGTTTTGTGTTGCTTGAGCTTCAAAGCGAGCATCACGTCAACACATTTCTACCCTTTCCTTATTTGAATTGCGTTCGGGCAAGGCAGGTGTCGTTGTTGCCTTACTTTGGGAACACCAGTACATATTGAGGATGTATGCTAGTCCCGAGCATCAGCTGTTGTTTTTTTGTGTTATAACAGCTGATCTGGTTATTACTAATGGTCATAAGGGATTAAAGGGTCTCCACAGATAAATGGCATCGCTTTAAACTCGTCTTCAAGTCTCTCAACCGGTTGCCATGAAATATTCAGGGAATAAAATAAAACGTATAATCTTGGTTGAGGTATTTTTATTTTACTGTATTTCTTTACCCAGTCTGATGACTTCAACATTTCCCGTTCTATAGTGACAACTTTAAGATGCTTACGAAATTCGTGTTTCATTATAGCCCAATATTTTTCAATTGGCCGCAACTCTGGAGAGTTTGGGGGATTAAGATCCTTCGGCACGAAACTGACACCATTCGTCTTGTACCACTCCAGAACATCCTTGGAGTAGTGAGAAGAGGCTAGGTCCGGCCAAACCTTTTTAGGAACGTTGTGTATTTTGAGAAACAGTAGTCGTTTTTTCAGGCATTCATGTATACTTGTCCATTCTCAGTTGAAGTTGCCACGAAAGGCTTGCTACGTT
Source organism: Aedes japonicus (assembly GCA_034211315.2). Lineage (NCBI taxonomy): Eukaryota > Metazoa > Arthropoda > Insecta > Diptera > Culicidae > Aedes > Aedes japonicus. Next base: position 911 of record JASCZW010012439.1, read on the forward strand.
TACCACACGAACAAATCCCCTGCCAAATCATGAATTTTTTGGAGAACTTTGACACTTGCTGTTTCCTGTGAGACTCTGGAACAGCGAACTAGTTTTTCGCAGTCACATACTGGTTGCCGGTTTGTTTAAAGTCTGCTTTTACGTGTGTTTCAGCGTCCATGATGCAGCAGTGTGGTTTCGTCAAAATTTGTGTGTACAGCTTACGCGCACGTGTTTTAGCTGCCCTATTCTGTTTTTCATTGCGGTTTGGAGCTTTCTGAACTTTGAATGAACGAGGCCCGGCTCGTTTCTTGGCTTTCTGCACGAAACTTTTTGATCAAGTGCAGCTTTTTCGCTGACATCCCGAACGGAACAGTTGGGTTTGCGTTTAAAGGCAGCCACCTCGCTTGTGATCCTTCACACAGTATGGAACACTTTTTCTACCACTCACCTTCTTCCGATCGACAGTTAATCGTTTCCGGAAACGTTTTATGACACGAGACACTGTAGACTGGTGAATTTTTTGCTTATATTTAGATCTTGTATCATTGTATCAGCACGTACTACGTACTTGAAGACTTTAAACAGCTTCCGTTTGCGGCTTTGTTTACCGCAATGTAAAACAACGCCGTTGCCAGAGAATTACCAAACAAAACAGGTATCCAAACTTCCGAAAAAGTTTTGATTTGGCAGTTCATATGAAGTTGTGGTCGAAAATTTTAAAGTTTCGTCTTCACCTGTACATATTATTAATAAAGATGTGTACGAGGAAGAATGTCTGCAAAAGCGGTTGCAATCGTTTATCAGAGGCCACGACTTTCCAGATTTAGCCTGATTTTATCTCTTGTTGTTATTCGAAATCAGTCCTGGAATGGTATAAGCTACAAGAGGTCAAATACGTCAAATATGTACCTGACCGGATACTACCTTGCAAACTTGCATCTTTCAATTTCAAAACCTGCCGTTTACCGTATACGGAACTATCAATACCTTTTCTCTTCATTTCTATTCGTTCTAGCAATTAATTACTGTCCACTCCTGTAGCTTTGCATGGAGATGAGAAATCATCTGCTTTTGACAAGCTTCATCAAATACGTACCAAAAACAGCCAATCCATCAAACTGTCCGGAACTTCACCCAATATAAAAGTGCGGGGCTCTAGCTAAGCGGAAACTCTTCGAAACTAAGAAGAAAGCAAATGGTACCGATGATTTCAAGAGAAGGTGGAGAATCGCCACGGCAGGCGTGTCTGCGGATAACGTACGAAACCAGATGGTGGTGTATGACAGAAAGTTTGAAAATTTAATAGAAAGCAGGATTTACTATTATTTTGAAATGAACAATCAGTTTTGTTGAATCATGCGTAATATTTTTTGCTGCTATTATTTTGTTGTCCGAAAATAATCGTGAACAGGCTTTATTCTATGGTTACATTCGCTAATGAAATCGCCTCACAACGTGTTGGCTCATATAATCTATACCAAACATTATTTGTTTTACTCCTAGTCGACAACTTCTTAGTAGAAATGAACTTTAATTTGTTTTCTGTAGACCATCGTAGTTTAAATCAATTTCTAAATAAACTAAATTTCTAAATTTGATGAGAATTGTTTTTTAATCAGCATAATGAGTTGCTTGACATAAACATACCTCGAACAAAACTGAAACCCTATATTTAAAGACTGTAAAATCATAGATATTAAGGTTTACTTGAAATTAGAAGAAAAATTAGTATTTTCCATTTAATTCCAACTACCTTTGCTTATCTTGACAGATACGCGTATTTCGTCTACAATGTGCAGACTTCTTCAGTGTCTCGTACTTATAACACGTACTAATAACTCGAATTTTTCATCTAGTTTCTAGTTACAGGTATTCCACTAAACAGCTCAAACCCTCTAGGATTCAAGGTTTACTTGTTAGTATGTTGGCATTGAATTATCGATTGATTGTAAATAAAAGAAATAGAAAATAAAATATATGATTGCTACAAAAGAAAATGAATGTGAATAACAGGACAGAAAATTAATTCAAAGTCCATGCAGTTCAGTGTAAATTGAAATGCTTTCATCAAAGTATGTCTTGCTAACTTCCTTGCCCTACTTAGCTTACTAACTCTACGGCTCTAGTCAAAGTCTGAGAAGTTTATTTGGAGTTTTAACCTTTTTCGTCCCTTTGCACGAATTCATCATTCAGGTCACGACCGAACAGATACGATAGTTTTTATCGTATAGCAGAAAAAATGTCCCAATTTATTGCCGTTTCAGAAAAGCTCCCTTTTTAAATTTTGTTTTAATATGAATAGTTTTAGATCGCAATAACAATACAAGTGCGGTTTAAATCTAAAGATATCTGCGATTCATTGTTGGAACATTGAAGAATCTATTCAATTGCATCCATTAAAAAGTATCGTGACAGTCGCATAGGGAAGTTCCTATTCGAGATGGACTACAAGTCAATAAAATTCTTCGAAGTGGAACAAACAACGTTGCCAACCACTTCGAATAGTATTTCATCAATTGCAACGAAGCGTCAGGTCTATACATTTTGATGCGTTCTGTCTCCAGCGAGCCTGAAAGCTGGGAATACGATTTAAACCGGGCTAGATGCATCATCATGTATGTAGGTATGCAGCAGATCGCAAAGCAGAGACAGATTTGCTTTGTTGCTATATCTCCGTTGAGTGTTGGAATGGAGTAATCCATTCATCGATGGGAAAGCTGTACCTACAACACAACTACGGCGCTCACACGGTACCTGTATCGTTCCACGGCTCCTTCTGCCACATACACAAACGTCGTCCAGATGCACTTTACTTCATCATGATGAATGTGATCAATTGATTGGTTTCAGGCCATTGCATGGTCAATCGTATGGGCAGATTACGTCGTGCTAGCATTGTCAATCACAGGAAACTTTACACAGTACTTTTCCCTGGATAATCGTATCGGTAGAATTTAGATGAATGTATCAAGGTAGTGTTATCGTTTCTTTTGTTATTATTAGATTCGTGATGAAGTTCAGAGACAACTTGATGTTTAGTATGGGTATTATCTTAGCATTATAATCTTATCAAATTGGATGAGTTTTGTGGCGGATGCACTGGTACTTTATATTGTGCATTCCTGTTTATTCAGTTTTGAAACAATCGAAAAAATACAGCCAAGTGTGACCTCAATTGTATGATCATTTCGATAACATAGTCTATGTTAACATTGTTTTGAGTTTTTGGGGATCAAATGCACATGGACCTGAGATGAATCGAAGATATATAAATTTTCACCTTGCATGAAACGAAAAATATGTGTGCGCATCTCAAATTTTACAATTCAAAATTCAAATAGAGTAAAGCTGAGATCACACTGTTTTGTGATAATTGTGATAATTTGTGAAATATTGTGATTCCCTATGTCAAATATATTTGTTCAAGTCTAACAAATGATTTATTTGGCACTCTGAAAATTCTTGAGTGGCAAACATGAGCTAATTCATACACAGAGAAAAATAAGCCAATTTATACACAGAAAAAAAAATCCGTTTTGAAAAAAAATCCGTTCATTTTATCGTGATTCTGTTCACGAATGATGAAACATAACCACAAACCATTCCAGGACCAATTCGCTTATTGTTGACGATATTTTCCGTGTTTGTTACGATATTTACCCTTAGCATAAATATAATAAGCCTTGCGAAGTTTAAGCAGATGCAGTTCGGTCAAGTAGCAAAAACGAGATGTTGTTTTGTGGGAAATATTAACAGATTGCTCAGAATTTATTTCAGAGATCTTGAATATATCAAAGTGCTCAAGAAAATCCTCTATATATTTTTTTCAATGCTGCAGGATGCTTCAGGAATTATTTTGAAGGTCTTCAACAGTTCAAAAGTTTAAATCACGTTCGGTTTTTGAAACCATTTTGCTCAGAAACTATTTCCAAGTCCTTTAGGGTGTCAAAGATTTGATGAAAGTCCTATGCATATTCTAAGACTTCAAGATGAACAGCGATTTAATACAGTATAATAACAATCAAAGTCCTTCCTTAGCTCAGTCGGCAAAGGCGCAGCTACAAAACAAAACCATGTTGCATGTGGCTTATACTTGCCACACAACCATACTAATGCAAAAAAAATGACATGGCATTGAAAACTCTCAATTAATAACTGAGAAAGTGCATCTAGAACACTAAGTTCTTCAACTTAGATGCAGGCATTAGTCCCAGTAGCGACGTCATACAGCCAAGATGATGATAAACCATCAATTCAAATCACACCTGTCAGATATTGTTTCATGATTCAAATTGCTCAGCAATTATTTCTGAAGCTTAAGGATATGAAAGATCTTGGAAAAGTTTATTCAATATTTTCTTAAAACTTCACAACGATCAGGAATTATTTTCTAGACCTTGTCTATCATCCATTCAAGTCCCGTTTCTCTGATATTTTAACTTCTCTGAAGTTCAGTGAATCGATCTCCGATGATTAGAAGATTTATCTGTAGTTTCTGGGACTTCTTTGAATTTCCTGGATTCTCTGAAATTAAAGAAGGTTATCTAAAATTTCTAGGACTTCCTTGCTGCTTTAGAACTTTACTAAAGTTCTCGACCTTTAACTGAAGTTCTCTGGAACTGGTTTTAACCGAGTTCTCAGAAATTCTTTTAATTTCACTGTAATTCAATTAAATTCTCAGGACTTTTTGAAAACCTCGGGACTTAGTTGAAATTGTACAATTTGTTTGAGTTTACAAAACTTCCCAACTTAATTACACTGTTTGACCAAAGCAGCGCGACAAACAAACAACCAAATATATACATGGAAAGAAATGACGGGGTATTGAAATAACAATTTCGATAGATGATACCTACATTAAACACATTTTTGTTTCAACCACGAAATATGTTTAGTTCGAAGTAATTTCTGAATTGAATCGACCATGCTTCATAGTTAAAGAGCCGTATTTTTTACACACTCTGTCATATGTGTATCATCAACCTGTGTGTATGCTTGAAGATCACTATACAAAACAATACAAACAACAACCTGGTAGTTTTCAGTTCGATTTCAAATTCAAAGGAATTTGGAGGAAGATCTTAAAATTAGATTCAACACCTAGGGAAGGTCCATTAATTATATCACGCAGTAATGGGGGCGGGGGATTCGGGAAAACGTGACAATCCATACAAAAAAATTGAAGGTCCATTAAAAAAAGGACAAGGGGGTGTTATAAAACTCACTTTTGCGTAACATAATTAATGGACGTTCCCTATTAACTTACATCATTCAAACGAGAAGATGAATATTCGAATGTGTAAGTTTTTTGAGCTTAACAGTACTATTAGCGGGTGGATAGTCATGAAGAAAATAAATGTATCATTTTGCTCAGAAAGTACTAGCACACCGGTACCAAGCTCGGTCCGAAGCTTAATGATTCGCACTTACCAACGTAAATCACACCAACACACCCTCAAATATTGTGTGAAAATAAAACCTAAGAGTTCTACAACAGTGAACCAATTCCAAATTGCTAGTTTCATATTGATTGTTGATACTATTATTGGAACAATAAAAATATCAATAAAGCCAGTCTTTGATCGATCCCAAATTATGTGATGACAAATTCATTCTCAACGATTCCGGAACCAACAATCTTATGCACATAAAAATTTAACTGATCCCAAGATTATTTAAGTCATTGTCCAGTGAGCTAGCGAACTGTGCAGTTCGTTCTGTCCGTGCCCCGTTGCTTTCGAAGTTTTTCGCGCGTGGTTTCATGGTTCAGTTCAGTTTTTTCTTTCGATAGTGTCCTCATCGAGTTTTTTTTCTGAAGAAGAGAGCGTTGTGATTCAAACAGTGCTACGACGCTATTAATTGCAATTTGCAATCTAATAGCCATATTATTCCGCATCTACATATTGCACGCACACCAGCAGTCCATCGTGTGTAGCGTGCAATCGTTCATCTGTCAACCACCACCGACCAGAGTCATCATCATCGTCATCAATTTCATCATCGCTGAGCTCCACGCCTAGCCGATTCACGCGGCCACACATCGTTGGTCGGCAATAGCAACACATTCGTCGCCCGGCAGCAGCAAATCAATATACATATAAGATAAGTTTTTTGTGTATCTCCATCTTCTGGTATAATTGTATTGTAATTGTGTTGTGTATTGTGTGTTCAGTTTTGAATCGAGGTATATAATTTTTATTATTTGCGTTTGTGGTTGAGCTCTTTAAGCTCCCACGGGCGAAGCATGGATGAATCGTTGGAAGATGATTTATCTTTGCCGCCGAATAATGAGGTATCTCATAATGTTACCCGATCGCGAGCCTACCCAGCTGATTCAGCTGGTCCTTGGGTTGTTTATTTTCAGCCCAAAACGAAACCTCTGAACATTTATCAGATCAGCAATGATCTGACGAAGCGATTCTCGGCCGTGACCGAGATAATCAAAGTGAGGCCCAATAAACTTCGGGTCGTCGTTTCCAACCTTAAGCAGGCTAATGAGATTGCTGTCTCTCAGCTTTTTAACCTTGAGTATCGGGTGTATATCCCAGCTCGGGGTATTGAAATTGAAGGTGTGGTCACCGATTCAAGTCTGACCCATGAGATACTGATGAAGCAGGGGTTGGTCGGTTTAAGAACCCTCTGCTGTCTCTAGTCAAGATACTGGATGTGCGCCAACTGGGCACAGTATCGACCAATAAGGGCGAAAAAAGTTCACACCGTCAGACTCGTTTCGTGTGACCTTCTCGGCTCAGCCCTCCTCAATACGTCGAGTTGGGAAAACTTCGACTACCTGTGCGCTTGTTTGTACCACGGGTAATGATCTGCCAAAATGCCAGCAGATGGGACATACGACCTCCCACTGCGGCAATAAGGCACGCTGTCTAACTGCGGGGAGAAACATGAGGACGGCGCCTGCGCAGACAGCACACCAAAATGCGCTTTCTGTAAGGGTACTCCTCCTCATGCTCTCTCGTTATGCCCGGCGTACAAGCAACGCGGGGAACAATTAGAACGCTCACTAAAACAGCGTTCAAGGCAATCTTTCGCCGAAATGGTGAAAAAAGCCTCACCATCACCCGATGCCAATACAAATCCCTTTGCTCCTCTGTCAGATGACGAGTCTGACTTTGATTTGGTTGAAGAGGGAACATCAGCCAGTTTTCCGGGAGGTGCTTCACGAAAGTGAAGACGCGTTCGCCCACGGAAAGTTGCTGAGCCGGAGCCCAAAACCAGCTTGCCCAATTCAAGGAAAGGTGGAAAAAGGAAAATCCTAATCCACCTGGTTTTCGTAGTACTAACTACAGCCAGGACTTTCCATATCTCCCGGGGACATCCAAAACCCCTGAAACCCCAATTTTAAGAACAGAAGGCCCTCCTCTAGTGGGCTGTTCTCATTTGATGACATTGTTGAAGGTATCTTCAAGTACCTCGAAATTTCTGACCCTCTCAAAAGCATTGTTTTGGCAATGCTTCCAACAGTGAAGACTTTTTTGAAGCAATTGACATTAAGTGGCCCCTCATTGCAGCTATCATTTCCTTCGATGGATAATTTTCCAAATGAGGTCGGGGATTTGATCACTGCTCTACAGTGGAATTGTCGAAGTTTGATTCCTAAATTGGAATCTTTTAAATTTTTAGCTCACACTACCGGTTGTGATGCATTCGCTCTTTGTGAAACATGGCTCTCTTCCGAAATCAATCTTCCGATTCACGATTTCAATATTATTCGTCTTGATCGTGAGGATTCGCGTGGAGGGGGAGTACTTTTGGGGATCAAAAAGTGCTACTCCTTCTATAGAGTGAATTTTCCTCCTATTCCAGGTATTGAAGTTGTCGCATGTCAGGCTGTTATTAAAAATAAAAGCCTTTGCATTGCTTCCGTTTATATTCCTCCAAGAGCCTCCATTAACCGAAAACAACTCTCAGATATTTGTTCGGTTCTTCCTGCTCCGCGGTTGGTCATGGGAGATTTTAACTCTCACGGTACAGGCTGGGGAGAACTGTACGATGACAACCGTTCTTCTTTGATATATGACCTCTGTGATAACTTCAATATGACAGTTCTTAACAATGGAGAAGTAACACGTTTGGCTGGTACATCCTCAATTGGCAGTAGATTAGACCTCACAATTTGTTCGAATTCATTATCGTTGGATTGCACATGGAATGTGATTCAAGATCCCCACGGTAGTGATCACTTACCCATACAAATTTCGGTTGCCACCGGGTTCAATCCGTCGAAGTCTGTCAACGTCACGTATGATCTTACCCGTCACATCGATTGGACAAAGTTCAGGACAGCAGTAGATGAAGCCGTAACGACGGTAGAAAGGCTTTCACCGCTGGAAGAATATAACTTCCTCTCCAACCTGATCTTAGACAGCGCGCTTCAAGCTCAAACTCGACCAGTTCCAGGGACGTCATTTTGCAGGAAACCTCCTTCTCCATGGTGGGATCAGCAATGCACCGAGGTTTACCGAAAAAGTCCGACGCGTTTAAAGTTTTCCGTAGACGTGGAACACCTGAGCACTTCGAAGTATGCACGGCTCTCGAGCGTGAACTTAAGAGCCTCATCAAGGCCAAGAAACGCGGTTACTGGCGAACATTCGTGAACGGGCTATCGCGCGAAACGTCGATGAGTACTCTTTGGAACACGGCGCGAAGGTTGCGTAACCGAACTACGAACAACGAGAGCGAGGAGTACTCGGACCAATGGATCCTCAAGTTCGCGCGAAAAGTTTGTCCAGATTCTGTGCCGGTACGGATGATTCCTCGCGAAAACACGAATTCGATAGACGAGATTAGCCAACCCTTTTCAATGGTAGAGTTCTCTCTCGCACTCCTTTCGTGTGGCAATACGGCTCCAGGAGCTGATAGGATCAAGTTCAACTTGCTTAAGAACCTCCCAGACGTCGCAAAGAGGCGCATGTTGAACTTGTTTAATCAGTTTCTGAACTCAACATTGTACCGGATGATTGGAGACGGGTGAGAGTTATTGCCATTCAAAAACCTGGTAAGCCCGCGTCCGACCACAACTCCTATCGACCCATCGCGATGTTATCCTGTATTCGAAAGTTGTTGGAGAAAATGATCCTCTTCCGTCTGGACAAATGGGTTGAGACGAACAACCTGCTTTCAGATACTCAATATGGTTTCCGTAGGGGTAAGGGAACGAACGACTGTCTCGCGTTGCTTTCCACGGATATTCAGTTAGCTTTGCTAAAAAAGAGCAAATGGCTTCTGTATTCTTGGACATAAAGGGGGCTTTTGATTCAGTATCTGTTGAAGTTCTTTCAGATAAACTCCACGCCTGTGGCTTTTCTTCATTAATGAATAATTTTTGTACAATTTGCTGTCAGAGAAACATATGAGCTTTTCTCATGGAACCTCTACAGCTTCACGATTTAGCTACATGGGTCTCCCCCAGGGATCCTGTTTAAGCCCCCTGTTGTATAATTTTTATGTCAAAGACATTGACGGTTGCCTAGGTGACAACTGTACGTTGAGACAACTTGCAGATGATGGCGTAGTGTCACGGGACCCAATGGGGTCGATCTGCAAGGACCCTTACAGGATACCTTGGACAATTTGTCTACTTGGGCTCTAGAGCTAGGTATCGAATTCTCTACGGAGAAAACTGAGTTGGTAGTTTTTTCTAGGAAGCATAACCCAGCACAACCGAAGCTTCGAATTTGGGGTAAGCCGATAACTCATTCTATGTCCTTTAAATATCTTGGGGTCTGGTTCGATTCTAAGTGCACCTGGAGATCCCATATTGAGTATGTGAAGCGAAAGTGCCAGCCAAGGATCAATTTTCTGCACAATTACCGGAACCTGGTGGGGAGCTCATCCACAAGATCTTCTAACGTTGTACCGGACAACGATTTTGTCGGTTATGGAATACGGTAGTTTTTGTTTTCAGTCAGCGGCTCGGTTGCACTTCATTAAACTGGAACGTATTCAGTATCGGTGTCTTCGTATCGCGTTAGGTTGCATGCACTCGACTCACACCATGAGTCTTGAAGTGCTGGCTGGCATGTTGCCACTCTCGGATCGGTTTACAGAATTATCTCTCCGGCTCCTCACCAGGTGTGAAGTTATGAATCCCCAGGTGATCGAAAATTTTGAGAAGCTCCTTGAGTTGAATCCTCAAACCCGCTTCATGACCTTGTACCATTTGTACATGACACAGGATGTCAGCCCTTCGCCGAACATTTCCAATCGTGTTTGCTTCTCCGACTTCGACAATTCGGTTCATTTTGATTTATCCATGAAGCAGGAGCTTCTGAATCCCAGAGCATCATCGTCCCATGATTGCTCCGGTGATATTTGCTGCAAAGTTTGGCCAAGTTGATTCCACTAAATCGTTCTTCACTGACGGATCTTTGATAGAGGAGTCAGCAGGCTTTGGAATATTTAATGAAATTTATAGCGCCAATCGTAAACTTCAAGCTCCTTGTTCCGTATATGTCGCTGAATTAGCGGCAATACATTTCACGCTAGAAATTGTTGCCTCATTAACACCGGATCAATACTTCATTTTCACGGATAGTCTCAGTTCTATAGAGGCTATTCGCTCCTTGAGGCCGGTAAGCACTCCTCGTATTTTCTCATGAAAATACAGGAGCTTCTAAGTGCTTTATCTTCGCGTTATTTTATCATCACCTTTGTATGGGTCCCATCTCATTGTTCAATTCCGGGCAATGAGAAAGCGGACTCGCTTGCAAAGGTGGGCGCTATGGAAGGCGATATTTGTGATCGACAAATCGCCTTTAATGAATTTTTCCTATTTTTCGTCAACAGTCTCTCGTCAGCTGGCAGTATAAATGGAGTAAAGGAGATTTGGGGCGGTGGCAATATTCTATCATCCCAAAGGTGTCGAAGAAATCTTGGTTTAGGGGATGGATGTGAGTCGAGACTTCATCCGCGTGATGTCTCGCCTCATGTCCAATCATTATTCTTTGAACGCTCATTTATTCCGAGTTGGGCTGAGCGACAGCAATCTCTGTGAATGTGGACAAGGTTACCAGGACGTGGATCACAGTATTTGGTCTTGTGCTGAGCATCGTGGAGTTAGATCTGAGCTTTATGATACCCTTCGGGCTCGAGGTAAACAACCCAATGTACCAGTTCGAGATATTTTGGCTGTACGTGATCTGGAGTTAATGAAACTCATTTATGTGTTTTTGACTAACATTAGCCTTAGATTGTAGTTAGTTTAACATGTATGTTTAGTATTAGTCTTTTTTCCTGTGTTCGTGTGTTTTTTTTTCTCTTTCAAAAATGTTCAAGTAGAAAAAAAACCAAAAGTTGTATAGTTTTAAGTTTTTTGACAACTTAGAATATAAAATAAATGTGTTATGTAAACCATACCTTAAATTTCCGCCCCTCTTCCTATCCGTTATATTGTAATTCCTATTAACCTCGAGACGGCCGCGAGTAATCGGCTCCTTCCCCCTAACTTTAGTTCTAAGATACCTGATGTATACAAATATGAAAACTTGGCTCTGTAAAGTTAATTCGATTGAGCCTGTACAAATAAATGATTAATTAAAAAAAAAAAGATTATTTAAGTATATTTAAATCAACCATATCCTGAAATTGATTCAAGCATATATTCGCAATTTAAAAATAGAGTTTATTTTAGATGAAATATCATTGATTGAAATATACTTTTTTTCCGAGTGTATGCAATCATGTGCAAACAGTATAATACGTAATCATATATTTTTAACGAAAGTTGGTCAAAAAATCGATTTTCATGTTTTGAGTCAAACATTTGCCAAAACTAATCATAGTGTGTTAAGCTTGTAGTACACTGTTTGTCCAATAGCCAAATATTTGTCATAGGCAGATAGGCATCTGACAAACATCTATGATATCTGTCAGCTGTCTAGCTGCCTAAAGGGTGATACGGTCAAAATTTGGTCAAGGGAAAACGCGTGTAAATCGGTGAAATCGTTTATTTAAAAAATCAAATTAAATTTCTTTTTCAAGTTCAATTAGTATAAAATTCAGGAAAAATATTCAGTTAGGCTTCCGCTTTTCCAAATCCGAATTGCCGGGCCTTACGCTTGACCCCTGCCATCAGATTTTGTACAGCCACCTTGTCCACCTTCTTCGCCGCAGAAAGCCAGTTTGCCTTGAACTGCTGCTCGTCCTTAGCAGTTTTTTTGGTCTTCTTTAGGTTCCGCTTGACAATAGCCCAGTATTTCTCAATTGGGCGGAGCTCTGGCGTGTTGGGAGGGTTCTTGTCCTTGGGAACCACCTGCACGTTGTTGGCGGCGTACCACTCCATGGCCTTTTTACCGTAATGGCAAGATGCCAAATCCGGCCAAAACAGTACGGAACAACCGTGTTTCTTCAGGAAAGGCAGCAGACGTTTATTCAAACACTTTTCCACGTAAATTTCTTGGTTGACAGTCCCGGAAGCTATGAAAATGCTGCTTTTCAAGCCACAGGTACAGATGGCTTGCCAAACCAGATATTTCTTTGCGTACTTTGACAGTTTCGTGTGCTTGAAAATATCTGCTACCTTTCCCCTTCCTTTTGCCGTATAAAACTCCTGTCCCGGAAGCTGCTTGTAGTCGGCTTTGACGTAGGTTTCGTCGTCCATTACCACGCAGTCAAACTTCGTCAGCATCGTCGTGTACAGCCTCCGGGATCGCGCTTTGGCCGTCGTATTTTGTTTATCATCGCGATTTGGAGTCACTACCTTCTTGTAAGTCGATAGTCCGGCTCGTTTTTTGGCTCGATGCACGATTGTAGACGATACACCCAGCTTATTTGCGGCATCTCGGAGAGATAGGTTAGGGTTTCGCTTGAAACTACCGGCAACTCTCTTTGTCGTCTCAGCGGCTTCCGGTTTTCGATTTCCCCCCGATCCAGACTTCCTGGCTGTCGACAAACGTTCCCCAAACACTTTAATTACATTTGTAACGGTTGATTTGGCAACTTTTAGCGATTTTGCCAACTTTGCGTGCGAGTAGCTCGGATTTTCGCGATGCGCGAGCAAAATTTTGATACGCTGCTCTTCTTGCTTGGACGGCATTTTGACAACTGAAGAGTGAATTCCAAAATCAAAATAGGAGCAACATTCTACACCCACACACCTTCAAAATGAGGGGTGTTCAGGTTTTTTAAATGCAAAATTGAAAGAAATACGTCAAGTTGATATTGACCAAATTTAGACCGTATCGCCCTTTATGCCAAATATTTGGCTATTGGACAAACAGTGTACTACAAGCCTAAGAATGCAGGTGGTGCTAACATGCGGTACAGCGCCTGACGTTTATATAAACGTCATTGGTTCAGAGCCAGTCGGACAAAAACCGCTCTATCTTCTTTTCTTCAATTCTAGTTACTTATGATTCTCCGAATTTTGTTTCAGGTTGTGATGCCAAGGATCAGGAACGGAGTCACTTTTGGCAATCAAGTATTTTGCACAGCTGTGTAATTTAGTCCGTACAAGTTCGACGTGTTTTCTAGCTTTTTATTTGTTATTATTTCCAATGTGTTTATATACCGCCGTGATGTTTACATTTTTACTGCCACCCTCATTACCGCCCAAACATAATAATAACGGAAACAGAACGGCAAACGGTAAGTTTTATAGTAGATGCAAATGACTTCGATATGTTCATTTAGAATCGACAAGGATTGAGCCTGTTTCTTTCTGACAAGCAGACTTACTAAGATCGAGATTTTCCGTTGCCGTTCAGTTCCGTTATCAATGCACAGTGGTGTATAATGTGAATTTAGCTAGAAAGATACATTTTCAGCCAAAGTTTGAAGTTTTGGAGCAAAATTGTCTTCCAAAAAGTTGATTCTTATAACAAGCAGTTTCTTTTGGTGTGAATGAAAACAAGGGTGGTTCTTATTTTCAGGGAAATCGAAAATCTAATTTTTTTTATTGGCAGAAATAAAGGCATACATCATTTAGAAAAGTTGTAGTATCAATAATTTCAAGCAACTTTGATGGTATAATTTTTTCTGAACCTTTTGATATGACCTAATTAGATCATTTTTTTCGGTGTTCGTAAGCAGGCTCACTGTAGACTGTTGGATGACAATTAGACCATCGCTTATCTCAATATGACGATTTCCATCAAGGAATCAACATTCATCCATGATTTGGGCTAGATAACCGCGAAAGACTCATCCAGCCTACCTTCGTCTGGCACCCTTTACTCCCCCCTTGCCATTAGGTATATATGTTATGTACGTAATAGAATAAGTATAGTATATGCATTTACAAATTATACCTGACATCCACTGGTTTATGACTAAAAGAAAAAAAATAGGTAACTGATTATATCTCAATAATCCTTGGAACATATTTTAATTTATTTTCCTTCCTGAAAATCATCAGATTTCTATAACATGTTTTTAAAAGTTCACTTTATCTTTAAATTTTAAAGATAGCAATTTGAATGATCAAAGAGCTCAGTTTGATGATTTCTAAAATAAATGTAATATCTTATCCTGATACCATTGCAAAGTAATATTTAAACATAATCCTAAACTGCGTATCAGGGCATGCTTAATTGAAATAGTAGTTAATGTTCATATATATAATTTTATTGAAAATGTTATGCAAAAGTGCTGCAAAAAAATTGAAAATATGAAGCAAAACAACAGTAGTGAAATAAAGTTGTTATTGTTAATTCAAAATCAATTGATACAAGTTTAAAAACAAGCGGAGGTCATATGAACGGTAGTATCCGATCAGGCACATAATTTTTTACCTAGCTACCGAATGGGGCAATGGGGAGGAACTTGTATAATGGAAACGCGTGGTAGGATAATCTCCTTAAACTTAAAACATATCATTTCTGATGTAAGTAACTCAAAAACTTAAATATTTGCATCACCAATTTTTTGAAATATTATTTGAGTCTTTAAAAAACTTTAAAAAATAATATTGAATGGAGTAAGCCTTTCGGTCCTGAGACCATGAAAACCATAAGAAATTAATATAATTAATGTTTTCAAAGTAAATATCGCAATTTAGTGTTTTTTTTTAATAATTTCAAAAGGAAATTTAAAAGGATATTAAACTACCTTTCATTTGCGGTTTTGTAAAACAAACCCGCAAATTAAAGGTAGTTAAATATCTTTTTGGAATTGGCTTACAGAGTAAATTATCTTGACCACCCTGAGGACAAAATTAAAATAAAAGTGTTTTTGTTCCTATTTTGATCAAAACTATCAATAAGAATATCTGTTGCTATGGAATTTCTGTATATTTTTAACGATAATAAGATTTTTTTATATGCTACTGAGAAGACCATGAAACCACAATAATTTTTCGTTCAAAAAATTTGTTCATCTTGATTTAAAATCGTCCTTATACTTTCTGGGACACCCTATAGATATGCACAACTCATTTGTATGTCTTTTGCTGCCAGTTAAAAGGTTTTCAACGTCATTTCCATACAGTCATGCATTCACAAGCATTGGCAACGCATGCCTCAGTATATCAGCCTTCTCGTGTGAGGAGAAATTTGGTCACGCTGAAGTTTTATTTCATTTTTGCTTTAATACATTTGAAAGTTTGGTAATTTATTTTTATTTTCATAGATTTTTCGAACCTGATATTACAACGGATGCCTTCAAGCTGACGATTGGAGACATCTTTGGCTGACTGTTATTAATTTCAAAGGAGCTGAAGACGCTTAAAGGATGCATGAGTTACACGGTTCCCTGGATTGCAATTCTGAACTTAAAATTTGAATCAACTAATCAATTATTCAGTACAATAACAGTTTTGATCTTAAGTATTTCTCTTTAGATTTATAAATTCTAGATTCGTTTATGAATAAATCTATAAAAATGTTTGTTGTGCTAAGTTTGCAACTAAAGTAATAAAAAAATAATAGAACTGGTAGGTTTACGTTTGTTTTTTTTGGAATGAGGGGAGGTGGGGGGGGGGGTCTTTAACCACCATATAATCATTGCCATCAAAACCTCCCACGTTCCAAATTTGGTTCAATTTGATTGATTAGTATTTAAGTTATGCAAAAAATTGTATTTAATTTGTATGAGAGCCCCCACCACTTTTAAAGGGGGTGTAGGGTAGAGTGGGGGGGGGGGGGTTCTTGAACTGCCAAAGAAACATTTCTTGCTTCCAAAAACCGCAACATGCCAAATTTGATTTCATTTGTTTCATTGGTTCTCGAGTTATGATAAAAATTGTTTTTCATTTGTATGCGAGTCTCTCCTTCCAGAAAGCGGAGGGAGCTCAAACTTCCATAGAAATATTTTGTGCCTTTAAAAATATCCACATGCTAAACTTGGGTCCAGTAAGTTAAGTTTTCGAGTTATTCAGAAATTTGTATTTCATTTGTATATGAGCCTTCCTTCAGAAATGGGAGCCCTAGTAGCACACTTGTTGCCATACGGTTGAGATAACATAAATATGACATGCTAACACCCCATTCGCACTACAACCTACATTACGTGATATAGAGAATCTTAAATGTCATACACATTATTTCTAGTGAAAACTTGAGGTATAGATGCTGATTTCAAGATACTCTATATCACGTAATATATGCTGTAGTGCGAACGGGATGTAAGTCATAATCAAGTTACTACTATAGGAAAGGCTTGTAAGATGGAACACGATCCGTGTTTTGCTCGTAACATGTATAATTTTTATTTTTTCGGGGATTCAAAGACATCTTTCGAAAGAAGAACTAACAGACTCCAACTTTACCAAAGAAATTGATTATTTATAGTCATCAAAGAAAAAGTTATGGCCTATTTTCGAAAACTATCGAAAATTTCAATTTCAAAATATGGCTTGTAAGATGGAACACGATTTGTTTTTTGCTCGTAACATGAATAATTTTTATTTTTTCGAGGATCTTTCGAAAGAGGAATTAAAAAGCTCGAAGTTGGCCTACAGAACTGATTATTTATAGTCATCAAAAACAAAATATGGCCGATTTTCAAAATCCATCAAAAATTGTAATTTCAAAAAATGTATTGTTATATTTCAATTTATTGTTGATTCCATGGCATTTCTAAACATTAAAAATATCATTCATATGTTTTAAAATGAAAACAATGTGTTCCATCTTACAAGCCGAACAGTGTTCCATCTTACAAACATGACGCCATAAACACAAAATATCAAAAAATTGTTTGACTCTACGATTTGTTTGGAAATGCCTTTGGATAATAAAAAAACACAAAAAATGCTAGCCAACACAAATGTTAACCATTTGATATCGATGTAAATTGTCCATTTTAAAAGCACATGAAGTAATTGCTATTTTAATTATACCAACACTTTCAAACAATTAAACCTGATAGACCTAAATCGAATGGGAAAATTGAAGAATAGTAAAAAAATGAGGTTAACACTTGTCAGCGCGATAGTGTTGTCCCTGTGAATGTCAAAAGTGGCGCTGTTCCATCTTACAAGCCTTTCCTCTACTACTTATGATCGTAGTGTGCAACTTGGGAGGGGTCTCGACTTACCCGAAAAACATTTCTTGCCTGCCAAATGTGGTTCCATTTACTTGATTAGTTCTCGAGTTATACAAAAATTTGTGTTGCATTTGTATGGAAACCCCCCTCCGTTCCATAGGGCGGAGGAGTCTAAAACTATCAGAGAAATATTTCTCTCCTCCAAAAAGCTCCACAAATTTAATTCCATATGCTTGATTAGTTCTCGAGTTATGCAGAAATTTGCGTTTCATTTGTATGGGACCCCTCCCTTCCCTAACAGAGAGAGGAGGGGCTCGAACTAAAGTAAAACTTTTATTGCCTCCAAAATCCCCACATGCCAAATTTGGTTCCATTAGAAAACTCCACACGTAAAATTTATTTCCATTTGCTTGATTAGTTCTTGTGTTATGCAGAAACTTCTGTTTCATTTGTATGGGAGCCTGCCCTTCCAGAGAAATGTTATTATGGTGGTCTCAAACCACCATAATAACATTTCTTGCTTTTAAAAACTCTCACATGCTAAATTTGGTTTCCTTTGCTTGATTAATTCTCGAGTTATGCAGATGTATGTGTTTCATTTCTATAGGAGACCCCCCTTTTATAGTAGGGAGGGGCCTCTAACTATCTAAAGAACCTTTCCGGTTACAAAAACTCCCCCTACAAAATTTCACGCCGATCGGTTCAGTAGTGTCCGAGTCTATAATGGTTCAGACAGACAAACAGAAATTCATTTTTATATACACGGAAAAAAAACCGTTCCCGGATGAATTCGAGAGCAAGCAAAAATACACCGTGAACTGAATCACTTATTCGGGAACTAGTTCACGATCCGTTTTCATTTTCGTGAAGGCTTTTGTTTCTGTGTAGGTATATAGAAATCTCTATAGTTCATATTGAAATTCTACCTACATTGGGTCTCGTACTAAGTAATTTTAAGGTAATTTAGAAACTTACAATAGGGACAGAAGCTCTAATTCTGTAGAAGGTTAATCTCTAAGCATAATTAGTTATAATAATGAAATTTAATTTAACTTTAATCTTCTGCATTCACACTGATATAAACAATAAAGTGCTTATCATTGTTACCTGTATCGTTGACATTCCATATTCAACCGTCACCTTGCTCGCAAACATTCGTACCTAAAACGTCAAAGGTGTTGAGGGGTGCGCCGATGGACACATTCGTTGTAACAATTACAGTGGTTTTGTGCTGGTCGATAAAACATTGATTCCACATGTCTGCTAAGAAACATTAAATGGCACAATTAGGTGACATTTTGCCAAGGTTGAACACGTGTGGCGTGCCACGGAAATACACAGTGGGTAACATCAAGCACGCGGTTAATTTCACAGCAGAATGCCAGACCTTCCAGGAAAGCCGACTATCTTCGCCGTCTGATGGCGAACGGGGATGGCATTAACCCTTCAGGATGCACGTAAATTGTATTATTAAATTTGCCATTTATGGTAGTAAACGGCCATTTCAGCCTCTTAGACGAAATTAAATTCATACCGGTGCGAATTGCTCGTAAAAAGTTTTGTTTAATAAAATTCTAGAAAGATGACACCCAACGGAGCAAGGTTGAGCCAAAAGCTACAGAACGTAGGGGAAACATCTTTTCCATAAATACAGAAGAAATAATGTCTTTCTGTGGCCCGTGCCAGTGTGAGCATATATTTATTTAGGGCAAAAGGCAGATGATGCAGCAAGGTTGCTTGGACTCACATCGGCAAAGTAAAGTTGAACGAAATGAGGGATTATGGGGTTGCTTCAATGACGACTTGTTCTTAGTATATACTATGCTATTTATTAATTTAACTAAAAAAATGATATTGCTCAGTAATATTCGAACATGGTATTAAAATGGTGAAAATTATTGCGTAAATAAGCATGAATACGAGCATGCCAGACCTCCGAGGTTGTCACTTCGTAAATGCCAGATCAGCTCTAAGCACTCAAAGAAACAACAGATGATGGGACCAACAAACATTTTGAATGTGTAAAACTGGTAATCCCAAACTCAGAAACCAAGAAATGATCTGTATTTCCACGATACGAATTTTTACGACACCTAGTGAAACATTTAAATATTAGTTGGCCACTGTTGGGTTCCTTGATCTAAAATATGATGGTACGGCGAGTATAGTAATCCAACAGTATCGATCATAATTAATTACTGAGGCACCGCACCATCATATCTCACTTATATCTTCTATTGCCCTCGATCACTCCTGCCACCGAACAATAGATAACCGGAACAATAGGTGGTACCCGATGTACTATGCCAGATAAAACGTACGAAACAAGCACCGACACAACTGTACAGAGCCGATGCTCAAAGTAGATTCATGTTGAAAAATTATAGCATGCATGTCAAAAACTACACAATTTTTCTCTCTTCTATGTTGTTAAACAAGACTGTATAACACTAATATTTTCCTTGACATAAAGAGTGGAAGCAGCCCTGCTTCGGAGAACCTTAAGCGGAGAAGCAGTGCGAAGTCATTAAGATTTCCACCATTCGCACCTACATGAACGAAATAGATAAGCTTGCTAAGGCGGTTATTGTCACAGGTATACAAACGGTGGCAACCCCTTTCGCTTTCTTACAAATTTCATTGCCTCGTCTTTCCCATCAACATTCCTCCTCATCTCTCGCCGGTCTCTTCGCCAGACACGAAAGGTGAAGTATGAAATAATTTAATAACGGTGAAAGGTACCATTTTACGGTTTCCATTAGTATCTTTATAAGCAAATAAAACAAAATTATTCACGCTTATTTAACTGATAGGCCACAGCAACCATCGTCGGGATGGAATTGAACCATTTCATCCCGATGGAATTAGTTTCGAAATGATTCCGAAAGAACACCCAAGTCGACTGGATCATTTTATCGCTTTCCATCAATAAATGTTGTAACAAGCTAAAAGTAGCAAATTTGATTAATGGATATTATGCAACCATTTTCCGTTTTTCGCCGTTTCTGTAGAATGGAAACTTAGAGCGAGGGACGTTCGGAGAAATTCTGAAGACAGCAATGAGGAAAATGATTTATTAATCTAGGCTTGTGTGAATGTGTATGTGTCTGAATAGGAGAATTGTACCACTGTTTCGGTTCAAAATTAATATTGAACTTTTCCAACGATGGGTTGAGGATCCGTTTGTGTTCATTAACTTTCAATCAAAGTTTTATTTTTAAGTATGTCGATCAGCTTGGGTCGGTTAATTGATTGCCGTGTAATTTGAGGGATTTCTCTGTTTTATTGATTGAAGCTTGGTTGGTTAGATGTTCGTTTCACTTTATAGCTGGAAATGTTCAGGTGAAGTAGATTGAACCTTATCGAACATTAGGCATTTTGGAAAAGGTTTGAATAACATATAAGGCATGAAAAATATATTTTAGTGTGTAAAGCATAATAATATGTACATCTAGTTGCGTAAAACGTTTTCAGTCCAGAGGAGTTTTGTATGCAGCAATACCAACAAATCTTGAATTTTTCATTAAAATTTCAGAATAAATATGCAGCCAAAAAATAACACCCCAGATACGAACGTTTGGACCCCAGAGTATGTATTTCCTGAACGTTTTGGAGTTTTTAACTTCGTACAAAAGTTAGACCGTGTCCAATATATTCTCATACAAAATAATACTGTATTTATTTCAAATCGATAATCCAGATTATATTGATAACTTTACCTATTATATTGCAATATAATACAGATCAACTACAGCATATGTTTTGGATTATTACCGCCTTTAACCTTCTTGACCAGCTCCAGACGTTTTTCAGAAACCGTCACAGGCAGCACGCACGACTTCCATCGGCATTTCGGTCCAAATTCGTTTGATTACGGTTTTGAATTGGTTCATATTAGACGCCTTGTGGTCATTTAACTTCGCCAGAATGTATGACCATATGAAATAATCCAAGGGATTCAGATCTGGTAAACTGGGAGGCCATTCATTCTTGATGATGATGAAAATATACTCACTATCATCGCAAGGATTACCTATGTCTGTAAAATCATACCGAAAGGGAATGTTCTACCTTGTGGTTTGTTGTAGCAGGGTGAGTTGAAATCCCTGGAAACCTTCGGAAAACAACGCAATGGCTGTTCTCTCATGAAAGAAGTCTGGCTACCCCACGTACTTTTGTCCAGCCACCAGATTCTTCAACTCCCTTTGGCTGACCTCCCTCCCCTTCCCAGTATATAGTTAGTTAAACAGATATTATTAATTTAATCACTTACCATCTGTATCCAATGCATCCCAGTCGTCTGTACCTTTAGTCATTATTTTCCTCAGGTTATGAATTGCATTACTACGTATTACGTCTGTGTATTATATTTTATTTCTATGGTTGCCTTCCATCCCTTAACTTAATAAGCTATGTTCCATCCTCTGTTGTTATTTCTCTACTCACTTTCTTCTCCGTTTGTAATTTCACTGTGACTATCTTTCTAAATTTCTAAATCTACTAAATTTCTTCTGCTTTCTTTTTCAGTTTTTCTCTGTCCTTCGCAAGTTCTTTCCAATCCTGCCGTGTCATTCATCGGTACCTTAAAAAATTCTGCTGTAGCGAGTCTTTCCACGTAAAAGCTTGGCCTTCCTTCCTTTTTAAAACCAAATTTAAATTTAAATGCCGCCTTAAGTGGATGCCTACTTGGTCTTCTGATAATATGCCCATAATAATTTATTCTCACAACCCTTATTCTTCTATTAATTGTTTTACCGTTCATCTCTTTTGTCGCATTGAATTTTTTATTTTCTACACAGCAATTTTTCCAAATATCTTTAAAAATGAGTTTTCGTATTTTACCAATTGGAGCCGACTGTTTTTGTAAGTGTAAATACCTTTGTGCCATATTGCATCGCTGGAGTAATAACAGTTTTGTACATCAATCGACCGATATCTCACGAAGGCTTAAATGATTTGCAAAATTGTACTATGGTTTATGCCGATTTTATCGCATTTTTCGATCTTTGTCTGGTAGTTGCTGGCCTATTTAAATTGCATGTTAAAATGAATCCTAGATACTTTAGTGATTTGCAGGTATTAAATTCCTTCTCGTTCAACATAATTGTATCTGGTGGTGGTTTGGTAGCATTTGGAATCCTTATAAAATTTGACTTTTCTTACTGTTTATTTTTAAGCCTACCTTACCTAAACATTCCTCCAACACTTCGATAATATTTTCCAGCTCTGCCTCATCCTCCGTCAGTATCAGGATATTGTATGCAAATGCAAGTATTATAGGTATAAGGAACAGTCCAATTTTCATAAGTTTTAGGTTTTGGAACTCTCTAGAGCTACTACTTTTTCCGAATACTTTGTATAACTAGATTGAATAGGAAAGGCGATAGTGGACTCCCCTTGCTTTATACCTTTTCCTCATTTAACTGTTTCTGAGTATTTCCCTTGCCATTTTATCTTGGCTCTGTCCTCCTTGACACAAAGAAGCACTCTATCAATTAAATGAGTTGGTGCTTCCAGATCCAATAAGATGTCCATCAATTTGGACAATTTTACATTATCGAAAGCTTTACAAATATCGACTGATGATACAAATAAAGTCTTCCCCGCATTCCAATATTCGTTCATAACACGTTTTGCAATGAACACGTGGTCATCTGTTGAACGATCGCAGCCTAGTGTTATCCCGGATTGCCAGTGAACTCTTTTAGTCTATTTCTAATCCATTTTGCAAAAAGTTTGTCTACAACATTGCAAAAACTTATTCTCCCAAAATCCTCCGCTGAATTTGGATTACTTACTTTAGGAATAGGGACTTGAATTGAATTTGTCATTTTCTTAGGCATTTGTTCTCCATCCAAATTCTTGTCCATATTTGTACCAGACTTCCAAATGTCTCTTCATCTGTATATTTTATGTGTTCCAATCTAATCCCATCTGCATCTGGTGACTTTCCATTGCAAGACCATTAAACAATGCGTTTAATCTCTTTTTCTTTTGGAGGTTCCGTGATTGGACGAAAATCTTGGTCTGCAGTCAGTTGAATTTCCGGTCCTGTACTACTGCACTTTCCTGTATGACTTTTTCTTTACATACTTTTTAAGAAAAGCATAGGATTTCTTATTCTAATTCCAACGTCAAAATCATTCAGGTTTTGATAAAACCGTCTTATACCTTTTCTTCGTGTTGTTTCACTGCTCGCCGATAATCCTCTTTCTTATTCGCAACATTCCATTTATACGTCCTCATGTATGGTCTTTTCCTATATAATGATAATGCTGTGTTTAGTCTGTTTCTTTCGCATTCTTTCTTTTGAGCGTTTATGGTTCGTTTGAAGTTTTCATTGCTTTAGCCACTGTTACTTTCATTTTTTTGCCAACCTTTCAAAGCATTGGTTCAAATCCATTTCCTCGCGAAGCTTGTGCTTCCCAAGCTCCTCATGATACTTCTTTCGCACCACGTCATATTTAAGAGCTTTTGCATCTAGAACATTATATTCTCGGTGGGTTGTTTTCTTCAGTATTGTATTCTTCATCTTTACATCTCCACATGTAGTCCAAAATCCTTTGATTAATCTGATTCTTACATTGCTGAAAAGTGCTTTAACCACGTGGTCAATTTGACTTTGCTATGACTTTTCCATGTTACTTCAATGTTACTTCCTATTTTTGACGATATGTTTTGTAGGTTTTGTAATTGTAAGAATAGTTTAAACTCTTCACCATTTTTGTCACATTGTTCAAAGCCTAACTTTCTGCCTATATATTTATAATTACCCTCTTCTAATACATCTGATCCTATATGAGCGTTCTAGTCTCCTATAATTATCAGCTTCGTCTTAATATGGTCCCTATTTATTTTTTTACCCAAGGTGGCAAAAATGTTAAATTCTTTTTTCTTAGGCCCATGAACGTTTACAAGAATAAGCTGAATTTTCTTGTTAGTTTTAACTGCACTGAAAATAAAAAAAAATTCCATGTTTTTCTTCAGTCACACTTGAGTCGTTTTTGAGGTATGACATGGTGATCCGTCCTGTTGGAAAATGACGCGTTGGTGTGCTCCAAAGTTCATGGCTTTCATCCATGGCAGAACGTGTGCCCCCTCAAAATGTTCATGTAAACCTCGGTATTAACTTTTAATCCAGCTGTGATAAATTTTGAAGGCATTTTCAGCCCCGAAAACCATGACTCAGACCGGATGTTTGGTTGCAAACTCAAATTTCACGTTCTCTAGAACATGGTGAACATTTTCTCTTCGGAGAATACGATGATGGCATGCTTCTTTTTTAATGCTGACACCAAACATTTCGAGCACTCCAGCCGTAGTTGTTTGATTCGGTCCGTTACAATGTGGCGCTTTACTTTTGCCCTGGACAAACTTTTCAAGTCATCTTTGACCAACCTTTGTATTGTAGTTTCTGAAATATCGGACTCCTTAGCCAATTTCCGGATCGATCTGACAGGATTTCGCCTCACGTTGTCTCTCACTGATCTGATGACCTTCAGTGTGCGAACGGACCGTGGACTGCCACTTCCGGCTTCCGTGGACGTGGTCCATCAAGGAGTGAACGTTGGATACGGTAGCCAGGAGGTATCCCACAATCGTGACAATTTGTTTCACGGGCTTTTGGGCGATCAGCAAGCTAGTCACAACCTCCTTTGCGTAGATTTTTCTCAACTTTGTTACTCGCGAACCACTGTTTTGTTTACATAGTCTCAGAGTTTACAGTCAGATGATTACACACCGCATTAAAACAGTAAAAATAATGTTTAAAGCTACCCAGAAATAAGTATTGAAAACTTACGCATTTTTATGGGACATACTGTAGATTAAATACTTTTTCACAAGAATGACCTTCGCAATATCCCGATTGATTTAGGGCAGTCAAATTATTATTGAACTCTTACACATAAACAACACATATTCACCGAAAACGCATTTCTGATGTTTTTCCGACGAAAAATCATTGGGACCATTATTCAATCCATTTGGCGTTCGTTTCATGCAGATCGGTTCAAAGGTTGGAAAAAAAAGGAACCACGCCTTACTTTGCAACGCCCCAGACATGCACACTCACACGCATACACACACAAACGTTTTGCAAACTCGTCCAGCTAAGTCGAATGGCGTAAAGTCGGATTTTCAAGGGATCGCAATACCCTTCCTCGTAAGAAAAGTATAATCGTAAAACAAAATAGGCCTCGAAAAGTGGAGCAGGATTTTTTGCTAATTTATCACTCATTTATTTCGCACGCTTAAATACTACGGTACGTATGGAATTGTGAAGAAACTTAGAAGTAATTTGTTTGCTAATTGTTCTCGTGTTTCATAAATCAAGGCGCCCACTGATGTGGCGGAGGTGTGCAATGCACCAAGAAGAAGTAAGGAGAAAGTCATCATATTCTCCGTTTTTTGAAGAACGGTATTGCGGTGATCTACTAATACGTGAATCAAAATCCTTTCAGTGGCTTCTAAAGGCGAATTCTCATTGCCAAACAAAAATAGGCAGATATATTCGTTCCAACGTCTGAATCCCAGCTCTTCGCTCCTGTACCAAATCAAAGCATCATTCAAGGGTCCGCTTGGAATGATGAAACTCAAGCTGGCGTAAAATCGAGGTTAACAGTGCACGATACGAATAATCTCACCCGTAGCATCGTCACTGTCGCTACTTTCACGCTTCGGCTAACATCAAATCAAACGGCGCGGCTGAGACACACACTCCCCACATCCCGTATCAATGTGAGAAACGGAGAGAACCAACCGTTTCGTGACGGAACGAAGCCCAGCTCTTCGGTTCCCTTTTGATTCTGGTCGCTATGCTACCGTGTGGCTTGGTTTTATACACATCTTGAAATGCGACCGGTCTTCACCACGAAAGGAAGAAAAGTACATCAACCTGTATTCCAAGTAGGCGATGTTTTGTGCTTGTGTGTTGGTGTGAGAGAGTGGGAGGGGTATCTGTGTCAAAATGAAACATCCATCGCTCCGGAAAGTCGGGTTCCATGAAACAGGAAGCTATTTCCGGGCGGCCGGCGTTGCAGTCGGCAGTCTTGAAGAGGATGAGGTAAAAAGATTGAAAGAAAATTACAGATATCCTATAACACTGAATAATTTCCTTCCCGATGGTCCCAGGATCAGTTTTGTCTTGTGTCGCCAGAAGCGGATGCTTTGAACGTGTTCATTCGTCCAGGTTACATTTTCTTTTCATGTTGTGTAGTACCGCTTCTGAGAATTGTTTATATTGTGCACAGGGACGGTGCGTCCGCTAGATGAAAACTCAATTTTCAACAGATAACTGGTAAATGGTGATATCATAGATCATGACAATGCCTGTGTCAATGACAATGAAAATAAAATTATGAACAACGAAAATATAAACAATTTTGATGCTCCGGGATACATTCATATGCTTATGACTTACTTTGAATATTAAATCAAACCATTGAAATGTTTAGTGTTCACACTATAGCCATAGAGGTCACTTCGAGATAGGATGGTCCTATATAAATAATATTAATTCTTGGTTCATTTGATCGGTTCGATCTAGTCTCAAGCTATTAAATTTGGAACATAACATTTCAATGGTCCTTGTACTTTTTGACTTTCCCGTTCGGTGGGAATTCTGGTTGCGTGTTAGCAACATGCGATATGGGACAATTATAACGCTGGAAAATAATACCATTCAAGATGGATTAAGTCTTACCCAGTGTTCAGAAAAACTTAAATCCTCAAAAACTTGCCTTTCGGGAAGTTTTCCACCTACACTCAGTAGCAAAAAAAAAAGCCGAGCAAAATTTTGCTTCCAAAAACCACGTTGTTCAACCTCCTGTAAATTTGTCAATTATCAATATTTTTAGCTGAAAATTTCACAACATTATACAAAGTATATAAAAATTATGTGACCAAAATTTCATGTTGATAAAATTTATGAATTTGGAGTTATCATAAAATATATGAAAAAAGTCATTTTTGGACATACCACTTTCAAAAACCCGCATTTCTGTGAAAAATTTAGGTAGTATATTAAAAATTCCTCCATAGCTTATAAAAGTATAGAAAATAATGTGGACAAAATTTGAACTGTTTCCATCGAGTGGTTTGGACTACAGCTGGTGTCAAAGTTGACTTACCAACATGAGCAT
>JASCZW010012440.1:0-28465 GCA_034211315.2 Aedes japonicus
GTTCTGATGGATTATTTCTGAAAGTTTTTACAAACTTTTACAAAACAGTTGTAAAATCACTTTAGCATTTTACAGTTTTATCTAGCATTTTGAAATTAATTAGATGGATTTAATTAATGGTGATTTCGTGTTTTAAAATGTGCTGTGATTTTGTTCAACTAGTAATTATGGAGAATAGTGTGTGGATTTAACATTACCCGTGCAGTATTCAGCTGGTAGCGATGGGTTTTGCTCGTTGCTGGTGGCCTGGTCGGGCTTTTTTGTTCGGATACGGAACTGATTGGAATACAGCTAAGAATTTTTTTTACCCTTTTTTTTATATACCAGAATAGTTTTACCTCCCGTAGCGGATATTGTGCGGTAGGGAAAATTCCATTAATTGTAAAAAATGTCTTGACCGTTTGGTATACTACAAAGAGTTTTCAAAACATATACATGGAGCGTGGTTTGAGGGGTTGACGTGGGGTCGGGGCGTCTGTGGACAGGTTGTGCGACGGGTTTGTGAGACGGTTTGCCAAATCTGTCGTACGACTTGCCCGCGGACGCTCCGACTCTGCTCCAGTTCGGCCGAGTTTCCTGGCGGCAGGGTTGATTGTACATTTATTATTGCCAGTGGCATCGGTGATGTGATGCTTGCTTAAGACATACAAAAAGTGGTAAGACGCGGTAAGACTCACAAGAATAAAAATATGGTTCAAATGGTAGCTTCCGCGGAAGGTAATCCTAGCCGTAGCTTTCGTTGATATCTGATTTGCTTAAGCGCGCGTGCTCTGGTGTATACAATGCGCTTCAAAGCTCCGCGTGCGATCATCAATTGTGTTTCAGAGTAATTAAGTAAAGTGTAGTTCCGGATTCGAATGCAAGAGGAGATAGTGTCACAATTGGACAATATAACTTATAACAAAAAAATTGTTTTCTTTGGATCATATAATTGTTTTTGCTTGCATGCAGCGTGCATTCCACAGACAGCGCAAACAAAGTGAACTAATATATGTGTTTTACATTAAAACAAACCACACACGTGTCCCCAATAGCATCGTTACTGTTGGTTTGAATCAGCATTCAAACCTAAATAAGTTCATTCCACATCTCTAGTCAGCCGGCTGATAGGAGAGTAAATCGAAAACGACTAAACAATTAAAAAACGGACTTATAATCACCATTTACCAAGATGGACCTACGAACGAACCCTTTCCCTCTAACAAACTCCTTCCCTGAGATACTTGTGGGGTGCAGGTAGTATATACGGCCTCTTGCGGCAACAAGTATCAACCAACATTCCTTCCCTTCCTAATTGATCTACACGGGCGTGGCCAGCGTCGGTATTGATCCAAAAACTGAGACCACCAGGAATTGCACATTGAGAATGATTCACTACTCCCAGGTGACATTCTGTTGGTTCTCTGTGCAATTTCAGCTGGTTTCGATCAATAACGAAGTAGCAAACCACGGGTGATCAATATGCTCATGCTCATGCTCAAAGGCGCCAAACCGGCTGACAAGCAAAACACGATGGCAAAATTGCGTGCGCGGAAGCTGAACCGTGAGTGGCTGGTCATGTCAGGCTGTCTCGACATGGACGACGAGACATATATCAAGGCGGACACCAAACAAATCCTGGCCTCGAGTTTTTGTCGGTACGTCCGCATGGAGGTTCCGGAAAAGTTCCGCAGGAGAAAGATGGACAAATTCGCGAAGAAGTACCTGGCGTTCTGCGAGTGCGAACGGTACAGCAACCTGCACCATAAACGGGCACATTTGTCGAGAGGAATGCTTGCAAAAGCGCTTGCTGCCCTTCCTCCGCTCTATCCGTGCTCCCACGCTGTTATGGCCGGATCTCATTTCGTGCCATTACGCCAAGACTGTAATGGATTGGTACGAAGCGTAGGGCGCCAATGTGGTCCCGAAGGAGGTGAACCCGCCAAATACACCCGAACTTCGTCCGATCGAAAAGTTTTGGGCGATAATGAAGAAGAAGTTGAAGAAAAGCGGAAAACATTCAAAACCGATGAAGCCTCGCCGAAGATCTCATGAGCAGTGTTAAGAGAAATGTACGAGCATTCAGCTTGGGGAGGAAATTCAATGAATGAGTTATGCCAAAACATAGCTAATATATAGTTATTTAATCCCTGAAAATTTGAGAAGTATCCGATTTAAAATAAATTTTTGGTGATCATTTTTGTGTGTCTCATTTTTTCCGAGCCCAGTCTTTAATCGCTTATTTAGTATAGCTTCGATTCGGATCAAGACAGTGTTGAATTCTTCGTAGGTTAGCTAAGCTTCTGAGAAAGACTTGCAAAGATGAGTTTTCATGCATTGAACATTGGCCTCCCACAATTGCATTTTGATTCTTAAAGCGCCCCTGGTGGTCGGATTTGTAAACTTTGACATCTTATGTGTTCCCTATAAAAATAACTACATCAGAAGATGTAGAAGGAGTAGTTCGCTTATCACCAAGATGCACCAAGAGTAGACAGTAATGTTTGCTAAAATGGAAGATATGAAGAGGCAGCGTTGAAAGTTCCGTCAGTGTATGGTAGGTTTGAAATAGAATAGAAGTATTGAAAATTGAGCAAAATGGCATGGGTAAAGTAGTACTCGAACCAAGGACGTTACCCTTTGCCTAACATCCCACTGCCGGTAAGGTCGAGGCACGGACTAATCCGCCACCTCAACAGGCAAAAGGCAACGTGTTGGTAAGCGCTCATGTACCACTGATAGCTTTGTGAGTTCTCTAGCGATAGTTTGTATGCACTCTGTTTTGATGCGCACATGGGAGAGGAACTGTCTTCAATGGGAGAGGAACTGTCCTTTAATCCTTCAAACTTGAGTGATGTCAAACGTTGCGAATCAAAACAAACCCAAAAAGGAGACAGTTCCTCTCCCATGTGCGCATCAAAACAGAGTGCATACAAATTATCAGCTTAATTATGTTGAAGAATCAAGAGCTTTATCGTTAAGATTCTTACTGTAACGTAAAGCCTGCTGTCTATTATATTTGTTTGTTTTTAAACGAAGCATCCCGTTTGTCGTCACAGTCACTTCGTCCGTTAGAGTGAATGAAACAAGAAATGCACATTGCCAATCTAAAGATCAATTACAAACTAAAAGTTTGATCGTGTACATCCATCTCAAAATCTGCTAGTAGACGAATTTGTGATCATGAAGACTGTATTCGATGAAATTTGGACACACAAAATAGGTCACCAAAAATTTTCCTTGAGCCCGATTCTTTTCAAACTGTCTGGAAATAAAGTACTACTAAATGGTTAAGTTTTGACATCATTGGTTTATTGAACCTCTTCTCCCAACCCAAATGCCCGCACCTTTGCCTTGACCCCTTTCATCAAATTTTGGGCAATGATAGGACCGACTTGCTTGCTTACTTTTAACCACACTTTCTTTAGTTAAAGTTCATTTTCTATCAGTTTTGAAGTTTTAACGAGCTTTGCCTTCATGATTGCCCAACATTTTTCAATTGGGCGAAGTTCCGGAGTGTTTGGAGGGTTGACGTCTTTTGGTACAAAAACTACATTATTATCTTTGTACCAGTCTAAGACGGGCCGGGCATAGTGGCAAGATGCCAAATCTGGCAAAAATAGTGTCGGGTCATCGTGAGATCTCAAGAAGGGCAGAAGTCGTTTTTGGAGGCATTCGTCCTTGTAGATTTGTCCGTTGACGGTCCCAGAGGTGATGAAGGGCTGACTCATTTTGCCACATTCGCAGATCGCTTGCCAGACAAGGATTTTTTGGCGAATTTCGACCGTTTCTTCTTTCGTACACTCTCCGGAACGGCCAACTTAGAGGTGGCGACGTAGTGTTCCTGTCCTGGCATTTGTTTGGTATCGGCTTTAATGTAGGTCTCATCGTCCATCACAGTGCAGAACGGTTTTGTGAGCCACTCCCTGTACAGTTTTCTTGCAAGAGTTTTGGCCACCAAGTTTTGTTTATCGCTCCGGTTCCACCTTGTACACATGTAATCCAGAACGTATCATTGTTTTCTGCACAATACAAACTGAAACTTTCGCCTTTTTCGCAACATCCCTCATCGAAATGTTGGGATAACGCTTAAATTGGTTCAATACCATCCTGGCCTTCTCGGGATTTGATGTGCCACGTTTTTTGCCACTACCATTTTTCCGCTTGGTTGTCTTACGGTCCTTGAACGTTTTGATCACATGAGATACGGTTGAATGTGCGATTCCGAGCTGTTTTCCGATCCATCGATGAGAAGCGTTTGGGTTTTCGAAGTGAGTGCCCAAAATCTGTTGACGCACTATTTCTTCATTCGAAGCCATCACTGAAATCACTCGACCGATTTTCACGAAACTCATCACACAAGTGACACAACATAATGAAATACATTCAGT
This sequence comes from Aedes japonicus, assembly GCA_034211315.2. Taxonomy (NCBI): domain Eukaryota; kingdom Metazoa; phylum Arthropoda; class Insecta; order Diptera; family Culicidae; genus Aedes; species Aedes japonicus. The sequence goes on from JASCZW010012440.1 coordinate 4,371, forward strand.
TAAAATTTCAATAATTTTCACCCACACGCTAAAAAGTTACGAACAATTGCGTGTGTCCAAATTTCATCGAATACAGTCTTTAGCAATCGACATGTTTAGGTTGTTTGTTTTCGAGAGTAGATGGGTAAAACGAAGGAGGTTGAGGAAATTGACGTTTGCAGCAAATCGTGAACTCTAGACAAAATAGTCAAAAGGTCGAAAGTAACATTTGTAAACAATGACTTCTTGCGTAGTTTTCTGCGATCTGCTTGCTCCTACAAACCAAATAGCCCCAGAAACAGATACAGGGGTTTATTACCTTCCCGTTGGTAGTGGATGTTGATGAAAGCAACCTGGAACTTGCAGGAAATTTACGTTTTAAATCATTGTTTACAATTGTTACTTTCGACCTTCTGACGATTTTGTCTATAACTGGGCTATTTCATTTGCCTTCACACACATGCACGGAGTCGCTCTCATTCAATATTGTTAGTTTATGTACAGATTGCGGAGCTGAAGAAAACATGTTCATGGTCGGAAAGCAATCCGCATGCTCTTAATAAGTTCCTGCAATTGGGAACTTTATTCCATGGCTATGAATGTTATTGAGTCTAATGCTCGTCTATGAAGGTATGTTCCGATAGATCAGGAGTTAGCGGAAAGATTAAAGTATAAATGATGGCAGTTCTAATTATAGATTACATACAGCTTCACCAAATGTCCCAGGTGCTGAATAAACTGCTTAAAATCCGTCCCGTACCCTAAAATGCTAATTTGTTAAATTCGATTTTGTTTTGAAAATCGACACAGCCTAATGGCAAAGTCGGCTCGTTTATATTTATAAGTCGCGTTCTCGGAAGCACTGCAGAATTTTGTTGCACGATCCACTTTAAGCGTTGTATGGAAAGGAGGCTGATGATGGACCAATTTCACATGAGGTGATGCTGCAATGGCAATATCCGGGATGTAATCCTTGCTTCTAACTAAACAAAACTGAGAGCCGGTCGGCTCATAAGACTGTCATAGAACTCATAGAACTCCAGCATAATTTTGTCTGCCGGTAATGCGCGACTCGTAATTTCCTTCACAGAACCATATTGCTCTTCAATTAGTAGTCGATCACGAGTTTGGTCCGGTGGTGAGTACACTGCACATAGAAAGAACAAATATCCTGCAAGCTTAACGTGATATGGGATCAAGTCTCTATCACATCGATTTTTTGCTGAGCACAAACCTCCAATACTATTAGGACTTAGGGCGTGAAATTTTCAAGAATTGTTTAATTTACTGAGGCATTCATTGGTTAGCAATTTGAGCGTTGTTTGTTTTGTTTTGTGATTTTTAGTCTCAACAAACGTGAAATGATAACTAACCTAACCTATTGTTTATAGAAAACATTCCCTCTCATTTCACGTTTACATTATTCCAACTAGTTTAACACTTCTTCCCGGACGGCAGTCAATTTGTTCAGCTTAGAGTTATAATCGGACAGCAATCAGAACGCCTCCTCTGGATCATGTCAAGCTGTTGTTTTACATCGTACTTAGGTCCGACGACAAAGTCTCTATGAATAGTAATACGTCATAGCTTTCGTCTGAGCACGCTACCAGGTATTCGTCGACAGAGTTGTTCAACCCAAAATAGCAAAATCGTACTCGCCTATCCGTTATGTGGCTTGAATTTACATGAAATATTCCATTATTTTCTGCCACATCTAGCATTCCCTTTACGTGAATTAGATGAAGCAGACAATTCAATGTTTCCTTTTCATCTGTCTACAGGCTATTCAACTCACCCTCAGATTGCGTTAAGGTGTCGAGGAGCCTTCCATCAATGCAGATTGATCTTGAATGATGAAACACTTTTTCCGAAGTAATCGTAAAAGCAAAACAAGCAAAATGGCAGCTGCAGTTTTTCGTTATCTGAATTCACGGATATAGGAACATAATCACACATACGAGGGAATGTCATCATGAATTCATAGTTTTATTTTGTTTTCAAGAGCATTAATCTAAGCCAGCGTGAACTAAGTTCATGACTTTGAGATATTGAGCTTTACTAAAACACATCAACGAGAACAAAGTCATGAATCCAAGTTTAGTTGCATTTTAGCTTATCGTGATTGCGAAAACGGACACAAACGTAACATGATGAAAAAATCCAGACAACGTGTTCCCTAATCTAGAAGACGCTGAATAGCATTCCAATCATTCAAGCTGAATTTAAAAAGGCGAATTTATATTCAAACGAAAAATTTACATGCACTATAAACATCAAACTCCACGCCAATCATGCATAGTTGCGAATGAAATGAACAATATCTGCCGTCATCCCCCTCCGAACGATGTCTTATCATCATTTACATGTCCAAAGCAAAACATTCACAGATTCCCTGTCGTACCACAACCGAGTTCCCACGGGGGATAAACCTCTGTCCGACAAAGCTTTAATCCGCTGAAACATCACCCTCTCAGCAGCTCGTTTCTCGGTCGGTGCGAGCTTTGCGGGCATTGTCCAGCCAAATCCTTGTACTTTCCCTTCACACCGCCCCGCTTCATCAATCTTGGCATCTCTATTTGCCTTGCAATTACGATGTCCTTTCGGTATGGCGCTCACCGACGTACCAAGAATCAACATTGAGGACGACGACGACGACGACGACGACTGTCGACGCCTGGAAACCCTTAGCAAGCAGCAACAGCAGCAGTCAAACCATCAGCACACATATTTATTATGCATAAAATGTAATCCCAAAAGGGAAAAGACGCTCTCGAAATCCATCTTCGACCCAACCGGCAGCGGCCGTCGTCGTCTGGATGAGCGAAACGGCGACGACGGCGGGAAGGGACGTGAGAATGCAAGGCTGATGCCACTTTGGCAGACCTTGACTTCATAAGTTCAGTGTCTCGCCCTGCCCAGTGGCTGGGATGGAGCGGAATGGATTGGAAAACGGTCGGAAAGTTACGGCAGCTACTTAAGACTACTGATCGGAGATGTCCTATCGATTGTAGAGGTGAGTGTTGCTTGCTGCCAATAATTGTAGTTGTGTTTGAAAAATTTACGAGCAGGAGTAAAAATAGCTATGAATTTGTGTCAACGGTGGAAATGTGGATTTATTTATCTGGTTTGAAGGAGAGTCTTAGCCTGCTTTTGAACTATGGGTAAAGTTGCTCCTCGTTTGATTACAAGCCAAAGCAAACGTAAACAACCCATCTATTTAGCAACTTACTTACAACTAACAGGATTTAAAGGGTGTACGGAATCAAATTGCATCACAAAAAGATTCGGCAAAACTCACCTATTCAACCAATTGTATTCAAACTCTCAGAGAATAAAACAAATCATCTAATTTAACTTCTCCTGTAAGCCTCACCAACGTTTCTGAAAACGTGCAACGTGCCAACTGAAAAAGACACATTTTTAGGGGTAAATAGGGTAAATTGAATCATTTCCCGGGTCCTGCGCAGAATGAAATCAGCACCATTCAATTTTTGGCCAATTTCCCATAATAAATGATATATTTCAAGCAGCAAATCCAGCGGCGTCTCATCTGTGGGAATTTGGGTTCCTTTTTTCCACTGTGCGCCGGCTAGGTATGAAGTCGTTCAAGGTGAAAACTGTACCGAACCGTAATGATAAACAGAATGTGACGGCTAAAACCCGGGCTCACAAGATGTATCGCGAATATTTGTCGAAGTTTTCCTGCGTGATAATCTGGACGATGCAACTTAAGTTCTGCAAGACTTTAAGCAGCTTCTCGGAATGTCTTATTATACTGCCATGCAACGGAACGACGTAGAGAAGCATTTCAGGATGAAGAAAAAAGCCAAGTTTCCCAAAAAAACATTTAGATTGGCAGGCAATATGCAGCTGGGGTCGAGCAAGCCAAATCACTACCGGAACGGTAAACAAGGAAATATACCGTGAAGAATGCCTCAAGAAGCGAGAGTTACCATTCCTACGCAGCCATGACGCTCCCTCGCTATTCTGGCCTGATTTGACATCTTGTCATTACGCCAAAGATGTTCTGGAATGTTATAAAGCGAATGGAGTCCGTGATGTACCGAAAGATGTGAATCCATTGGATCTTCGGTGAAGACTGGATGTTCCTTGGTGACTACATGTCTTGCTGCTTACTGCTGAGGAGACTGTCCGAAATTCCCAAGTGTGTTATGGGGAACCAAACCTGGATTTGTAGTCAACTGTGGATATATTTGTGGAACCCAAGAGTTTCTGGAAATTGGAGGCAACTGTGGAGCAGCCCCAGAGTTCCTGAAATTCTCCCATTGTGTACCATTCCAAAGTTGTTTGGGTGAAGGAGGGGATGAATAAGGAGGCTTAGTGCGATTGTTCCTGTAAAAGCTGTTTTTATGAGAACGTTCGGCTCTTACGTTCGAGTGGCTTGCTGCCCAAGGATGACAGTCACTTACCACAGATTGCCGCTCATTGCCTACCCTATTACTGTTCTGTAGTTCTTCCTGAGCAAACTCACGAAGATCCCAATAGTCTTTCTCTGCTCGTCTCCGGACGCTGGTTTTGACACTACGGTTCGATTGTTGTTTGAAAAGTGAACGAAGTTCGGGTCCAAATTATGACGCTTGGGTCCAAATGAATGACGCTACGATTCGGCAGGTGGACGCTACGGTCTTATATGAAACGCTTCATACTCTCATTATGCAATCCTTAACTTGGCGTTGAAGATCCGCGCAGTACTGGATACGGTGGTCAAACTGCTTGCGTAAATCTTTCGCTGGAAATACAGTGCCGTTCGATCTCTTCGATGCCTTTTCCTTCAAATTATTTATCGTGTCCCGGAGTGTCGCTTACTATGGATCACGAAATGTGAAATTCAGAAGATCGATATCTGACCGTAAGGCAATTGAGAAGAATCATTTGTTGAAGATTAGAATAAAGGATTCTGGAGCGAGTTCTTGGATAAAATCTGAGATTCAACGATATCGATTGTTTATGCTGAACCCTTGACAAGCCTTGTCGACAATTGGCACTGAATTTTGACCAAGGTCAACGATGAAAGCAACACAGAGTTGCGGAATGGGTAAGGCCTGTACTCGAAAAAAATGCACCATTTTTATCCGTGTTTAACTTTTTTGTCCGTGGGTAAAAATTGATGAAAATCTGGGTAAAACTAGTTTAAAGTTGAATTGTTTACATGTGCAAAATCGGTTCAATAGCTATTGAGATGTCATCGAAACAAGAAGAAAATCGCCGGGGAATTTTGCGCGCCATCATGAAAAATCCGACTGCGACCATGAGATGTATCGGAAGACAACTGGGAATCTGCCATACAACTGTGTTTCGGGTGGTAAAATCGTTTAAAGAATCCCAGACGGCCGAGCCGCGGGCTGGAAGTGAAAGAAAATCGAAGATAGCTGACCCTGTGTAGGCCCGGAAGGTGTAGGATTATTTCAAGTGTAATCCGAACCTTTCGATGCGGCACTGAAGGCAAGGTGTTCCGCCTGGCTCGTTAAGCAAACCATGAAACGAGCTGGGCTTCGTGTATTCAAAGTCCGCAAGGCACCGAACTGGCGTGATCAACAATACACGGCGGCCAAATCTGGAGTTGGAGTTGAAAACAGAATGGATGAAAGTGACAAAATCAGTCGGCTCCATTATTGCACAAAATGTAATGAGGGTCTTAACGGAAAGGTGCGGGCTTTCAGCGATTGAAAGGAAATTGAATAAAGTAATTACGCCAAAATATAACTAATATGTATTTATTCATTTCCTGGAAGTTTCAAGGATCCAACTTGAAATAAATTTTTGGCGAACACTTTTGTCTGGTGCATTTTTTCGAGTACAGCGCACCGATTTTCAAAATTCGAGCGCGCTCCTGCGTTTCTCCGATAGACTACGTTCATCGAAAGGATCCACGGATACCGTCAGTCTGACCAGTGAAGAAATACAGAAGGCCAAATGAACACTGTGGATAACTACGCAAGCTGAGGCGTACCAATATGAAATGGTCATCTTTTTATTTATTTATTTATTTACTAGTCTTCGAAGATATCGTACAGACAGATGCTAATAACTAATTCTACTCCTAAATATTGACTTAGACGTATTAAAATTAAATTGGTCAAAAACTTCGTTAAAAAGACGGCAACAGACATCAAGCGGATTGTTTTGTCCAAAGTGAGTACGGTGAACAGGAATACGAAGAAAATCAGCGCGTCGAGTTCTTCTAGCTGGGACGTTGATGTTAATGTTACTCAACAGTGCCGGGCAGTCTACGTTGTTATTAATGATGTCAAATATAAACAGGCGTTGCAAAAGTACTCTCCTACTAGACAGAGTCGGCAGGTCTATCAAATTACAGCGATGCTCGTAGGGTGGCAGCCGAATAGGGTCATTCCACGGCAGCCGACGAAGCACGAATCGAAGGAAGTTGCGTTGAATTCGCTCAATTCGATTTATTTGAGTGGCATGGAATGGTGCCCATATAAGCACACCATATTCCAGAACACTGCGTACCAGCGCGCAATAGAGTGTCTTCAAACAATATACATCTTCGAACTGCTGTGTGTTACGTTTGATAAATCCAAGCATGGCGAAAGCCTTGGCCGTCGTTGCTGCGATATGTATGTATGTATGTATGTATGTAGGAAGCCACCATCCTTAGCGTGGGCCTTGCCCTGCATGCGGTTCCACTTAACAGAAAGATCATGCTTTGTTACCGTTCTAAATTCAACATACTGCTGTATGAAGGGCCAAAAGGGTTGGGCAGGTCCGTAAGCAGAGACACTTACGCGAAACCTGCGGGAATAAGAGAATCTCCTTCCAGCAATATGATCCAATAAAACGAATAACAAAATACGCAATTCAATTAAGCTTTCCACTAGATGGTTTGTTTGAGAAAGGCGCGTCAAATTCATTACAACTGTTGGAGTGGAATGTAGCAATCATGAATGATAGACACATCCCCTCCTAGACTCCGGTTGGCCATCCACTCCATTGTCCAATTGAAACTTCAATGATGCCCTGATGCACCCTCCCATCCCAGTATTTATATGTATTAAATCAATGAAATATAATCAGGTTCATGCAATATATATCAAATATGAAATATATAAATGAAATAAGTATATATAAGGAGTATGTAATTTGAGACGGAAAAATTGATAGCCTGTTCTGTATGTTTTCAAAACTGTATACCTTGCTTGTTGAAATTTCCTTTCTGCTGGTTCTTGGGAGCAATAACATGTATTAGTTTGCACTGCACCCCGAAGCAACCTAAACATAAAATCATACATGATGAACATGAATGTATTCAATTAATAATATCTATGAATAAATATGATATGTAAGAAAATTTAAATATATAAAACGAAAATACATGTACATGTATACAACGTTGAAATTCCACATCCTATGCCTTGGCCGTCGTTGCTGCGATATGTTGAGAAAAATTTAACTTACTGTCCAGTAGCACGCCAAGGTCTTTCACGGTACTGACTCTGGAGATGCTGGTCGATGTCATAGTATAGTTGAAAATAGTAGCATTCCTTGTCCGATGGAAAGTGATGGCATTACACTTTCGAACGTTTACTTCCATTCCGTTAAGCAAGCACCAGTTCAGCAACGTATCGATGTCAGCTTGAATGGCGCAGCAGTCAACTGGCGAAGAAATAACACGGTAAAACTTCAGGTCATCAGCGAACATAACCTTCGGGGATTTAATCGATCCACAAAGATCGTTTACAAACAGCACAAAGAGAAGTGGGCCCAAATGACTGCCTTGAGGAACACCTGAAGTAATATCAAATGATGCCGAATTTGTTCCAGCAATGCGTACGTAGGCTCTTCGCTCGGTTAGGTAGGAAAGTATCCAGCGAGTCAACCAGGTGGGCAGGCCCATTTTATTCAATTTATCAACCACCAGAAAATGCGGGACTCTATCGAACGCTTTGGTGAAGTCGATATATATGGCATCAATTTGTTGTCGTTTTTCAAGTGCGTTTATCAGCGAAGAAACATATGTCATAAGATTGCTTGTAGTCGAGCGCTTTTTCACAAATCCATGCTGGAATTCCGAAATAATGTGATGAACATGTGGATAAAGTGAATCGTGGATAAGGCTTTCAAATACTTTCGGCAAGCAACTCAAAATAGAGATGCCACGGTAATTCTCTATGTTGTGTATGCTGCCCGTTTTATGTATGGGAGAAATCGCTGCTATTTTCCAAGCACTAGGGAAAATACCTTCCACCAAGGAACGATTAAACAGTATTGTTGCAGGTACAGTGAGCGAGTGAGCACAGTTTTTTATAAGAAGCGGAGAGAGATGATCTGGACCAGCTCCTTTGGAAGCATCTATCCCTTGTAGCTTGCTGAGCACATCCCCCGAAGAGAAATTGAGTAACGCCATATTCAGATTATACCGAGGCAAACTGTCCAAGTACGCTTCAGACGAAGGTGATCGGTTATTACTTAGCACACTTCGAAAAAATGACGAGAACAAGTTTGCTGATTCGAGCGGAGTATCAGCTGTAGTATCGTTGTAAAAAACATGATGAGGAATTCCATTAGTCTGCTTACGACTTCTCACGAATGACCAAAACGATTTCGGATCTTGCTTGATGTTATCCTCCGTTACGGTGAATGTAACAGCTGAAACAACGTGCATTTAACGAATTGTAATTGCTCTCTAAGGCACGCAGCACAACTTTGTCCTGTTCATCCTTCGACCGAAAATAACGTCTCCTAGCCTTCCGTAAACGATTTCGCAAATACCGTAGCTCGTTGCTCCACCATGGCTGCCTTCTTCCACCAGAACGGTGTTGTTGCTTAACCGGGACAACATCTCGAACAATAGAAAACACACGTTGATAAAAATTGGAAACTGCCTCATCCATGTCACATCCATTTAGGCACTCTTCCCAGTCAACAACAGAAATTAATGCATTAAGCGATGCGAAGTCACATTGATTGAAATCGAAGTTAAAAGGATCCAAAGCACTCGAAGCATTGCACATGTTAGCAATTTCAAATTTCAGGACGAAGGGATTATGGTGCTGATCGATTTTCAACAACGGCATCGGCGGCTGAAGTAACTCAACCCATTTATCCTCATTCACGAATGCCAAATCTAGAAGTCGCCCATTCACGTTCGTCAAACTGTTAATTTGGTGAAGACCGCATCCTACAACAGACTCTACCAGTGATAACTCTTGGTCAGATGAAGCATTAACGGGCAAACAAGAGTTAATTTCATCGTCGTGTATCCAACATAAGTGGGGAAGATTGTAATCTCCAACCACCAGTACACGACTGCGACCGCCCGCAAGATCAAGCAATTTTTGAACACGAGCAGAATGTTGTTCGTACAGAAACGTTTCACTGTTTGGTGGGAGATAAATTGCACAAACATAGAGCTCTAAGTTCGGCAACACAATCCGAACGATGATCTGCTCTAGTCTTTCACATTCAACAATATTGGCGGTCGTACTTTGCAGCTCATTTCTCACACCGATCAATACCCCTCCTCCTCGTTGATAACAGCTGGTGTTTTCATTTCTATCACAGCGATAAATTGTGTAATTGTGTGCTAGTTCCGAGTTCTGAATATCATTGTAGAGCCGGGTTTCCGTGAAAGCGATGACGTCGTACTCACTATTAGACAAAGCCAAAAACAGATTGTTTGTTTTGGTTCGGAGGCCCCGTACGTTTTGGTAGTATAGAGTGAACGTTTGGCGTTTGGTTTTATCCTCGTGTTGTGCTGTCGATAGGTTCGCAACGGGTGATGAATAGTGCTGAGTGTTTCGGAGCAGTGTAGTGGATCGTTTGATGGTATCAGGGTTTTCGGCACGGTGGGTCGAATGATCGTTACTGCGAAAGATTTTCTCCTGGCGTTGGTTGAAAGCGAAACGTTTTGGGTGCAGATGTGGTGTGACTGAAGTCGAACTGGCGGAAAGATATTCCCCTCTGCCATGTTGATCCAGCTAGTGCCATGTCCTTTAACGGCAGATCGATGCCAACTTTGAATGAAACAAAAGTAAGTTCATCCAGAGCTCTCCCTTTAGGCACAAGTTTGATCACATCGACGGCGCCCTCGGCTTTGAGATTGTTTTTAACCAATTTTTCGATCTGCTGTACTGTTGCTTGAGGATCGAAACCGGACAAATACAACCAAAACTTGTTTTCCCTTTGCGTTGCTGCCAAAGGAATAGAATCGTCCGGGTGATCTCTTTGGTGCCGACATGTAAATCATTTTGTTTCGACGGTTCATCAATGAGAAGCCGAGGTCGTTTTCTTGATGATACAGAATGTTGCGTTCTTGGAATATGCGGTGTTGATGGTAGAGACGTACTCTGCAAGAAAGTGTTGATTTTGTTGGTGTTGTGTGCTATTGCCTTTTTTAATTCATCCAATGTTTTGGTATGTTCCTCGGACATCACTGCAATAACACTATTCGTGGATGAAATTGCTTGACCAAAATTAGCGTTTGACATCATTTTCGTACAAGCCTTACACATCCAGAAAAGCTGAGAGCAGGCGGCAATAGTGTTACGGATTTCTGCTGACTGATGTACACACTTTAGGTGAAACGATGCTTTGCAGAAGCCATTGCACATAATTTCGTCCGCTTTATTGACGGTGTGAGTGCAAGCAAAACAAATGATCTCCATTGCTGATACTGTGCTTACTTCTGGGAAGGGGCACTTTTGATTTTATGTTTGTGGCTCAGCAATTGTAGAAAATCGTTGTACTCCAGATGTAGGCGGTGAAACGATGAACGATGCGCAAGGATTGATGTATATCCCAGCGAAAAAATCACGGCAACGTATAAAAAAAGGAAATTAGCACCAGGAAAAAAACACAATTGAACTCGATTGTTTACCTTCGACTGTTTACCTTAAATCATGAAGAAGGAAGTGTTGGCGGGAAGCAGTTAGGATCGTCAAGCAAATTTGTAAGATTATCTTTTTTCGCGGACGAGCATGGAGCAGCAACTCGAGCTGCAGAAGTGGAGAAGCTGTCGTATGACCAGACATTTTCCATTAACTTACCCAAACCACATATAATTACGGAGCTGCTACTAGACTTTTATCACAAGACTTACCACCTTGCAAACGACGAAACCATGGTGAAGGACCTGCGTCGGAAGTTTACCGTTTCACAGCTGTGAGTTGAAATACGTCAGTCGAGGAAACGTTGTATGTGATGCCTATGAATCGATGATGGAAGCCCCAAGAATGGGCCTACTTTCATCGGTACGGTTGGAACCCTTCGTAGGGCCCTTCGCCTCCATCGCTATGACAGCATTATGGTCATGGGACAAACTACGATGGGGGTGGGAGGTTGGGTCACATGGACTCGGGTCGTGGTTCGGAAAGAGTCCCCCAACGATCACCTGCAGCAGCTCTACTGATTGCTCGATTGGGCCGCCGTCCTTCTGGGTTTGGCTATACCACCCGATAGGCGTCACCCAACAGGTTCGTATTGGCTTTCTGACACAGGCCCTCTAAACAGGCTCTCTTGCTGGTCTTTAGAGTGACCTTCACGGTGACTAGCGTCCCTCTACGCTCTCTCGGCGCGGACCGCTTACTTTGCATCCTCCGTCTTACTTGGAGGTAAGTGCTTCGGAGATTGGCGATCGAATCTAGAAACAATCCTTAAAGCGAAAGGATTACTTCCAACTCGTTGGTGGAGATACGTCGACTACATCTTCACCGTAGTGAAACAAGCGAATCTCCCCTTTTATTCTTTAAGAAATCAACAATCTCTACAAAGACATTAAGTTCACTCATGAAATAGAAAAGATTCTCTCTTGTCATCTGTGGGGTCTTCAGCCGCAGCTTGGGGTTATCTGGCACGCCAGAGCTATTGGAGCCACGTCTTACCTGTAGGACTGTCTGTGGGCGAAAGAGGCCGATGTCCGGGGCATGAGAGCCTTCGTTCACTGATGGCCGAACGAGTGCGTTAGTATGAGTGTCAGCGCACCCCGAGGCAACACACGTGCATCTGTATTGACACAATGATGAATTGATGGTAGGCTCGCAACGGGTCGTCTTGCTTATGCCCCACATCTCCCCTCTCCTCTAAAAAAATGTGTTATATTGGGAGACCCCAGGAACTTAAAATACCATCGTTTTTTCTTCTCTTTTTTTTGAAACTACAGGGATCCTGTGTAGTGGGCAAGCTCTTGTCTGTAGCTAAACAGGCATCATGCTTTGATAGTGTCCATGTAATCCTTTAGATGTTTCGTCCAAAAAGGACATCCCAGGGCTATATGAATTCCACCTCTGCAAAGAACTAAGCGGTAGCCTGATTTGTTTAAATTCTCTTTGATATCCTCGAAGATTTTCTCCCTCCCATGCTGAAAAAAAAATGATAGCAGAGTTATAGTTAGTTTTGATTTCTTTTATTTTGCCGCACTGATCCAGTTAATTTTTTTTTTTTGCTGTTTCAAGGGTTAAATTAAGCGCACACACCAACATTTTGACTATAAATGCCATGATAAATCATGCCTGTGATTAAATCAACCATGGGTGGGTTATCACTAGGGTTAACATCAACATGAGGTCTGTCAAATATAAATTTCATTGTAGTTTGAAAATAGGCTTCGTCGGCTAAAATGGTAGTTTTCACTGCAAGATTTTTTTCTGTGTAGGTGACCCGCATGAAATTTCAACACGTTATGCGTAGTTAAAAAAAACGTGTTTGGCTGTTTGGCTAATCTCCAATAGTGGCACAGACTTGTTGGTCCATGTTCAGTTTGGCTCTGTTTTGAGTTTAGCTCTTCAATTTGACAGCTATTTGTTGTGATGACGAAAGTGGCTAGAAACAGTTTCCTTTTAGTCTGTTCGGAAAAAAAGTGTTAGGTAACTGATGCACTCTGGGGATAAAAATATCTGGAGTATCGCCGGAGGGATGAAGGTCACTGGTACGTGCTGGAGATCAAAGAGGAGGAAGCAGATGAAAAATAACCCGGATCGAAAAAAGAAAAACATAAAACGCATTTTTCGCAGCGAAGATGATTTGGAGCTGGGAGGGAGAGCTTAATACTACACGCGAAATCAACATTACAGCGACTGCAACGACGCAAGAAAATAATTGACGCGAAAAAATTATCAAAGCATGCTACCCGCTAATGATCAATTTTTGTTTTGCGTGTCACCGATTTTTACGTTGTTTTTGTCGAAGCAAGTGCGTGACTCTGACAAAGCTAAACATCGTTCCGCGAGTGGAAACTTTAAAAATGAAGTGTCTCGTGAAATATTGCGGCCGGAGCTGCGAAAAGTGTCCGGAATTCAGTTTTTTTTCGCTTCCCTAGCGATGGAATCACAAGATCCCGGTGGATAACGTTCTGCCAGTTGGATCCGGATGTGGAAATCAAGCCGACTTCGCGAATATGCAGTGTAAATAAAACACAGCAGCAGCTAATATGAGTGCTGCTCTGGTTCTTCAGATTTGTGAATGTTCTGGTTTGTATTTTTTCAGGCCCATTTTGAAGATGCCTGTTTCAAGAATAATGCAAAGAGACGGAGGTTGCAATGTAAAAATGCTCTTCCAACCATCTATGCGTTTACTTTGAATTCGGATGACGAACCTCCAACAGATTTCTTCAAATCTCGGCCTCTGTACTCGTCTCCGGCTCTCCACGATCACAATTATGCAAACTTGGTTGCTGTTGTTGCGGAATTGGTTGAAGTTGAAGATAAAGAATCGAGAAATGCGGAAATAGAATCAGTGAACGATATGCGAAAGGAATCAGTGAAGGAATGCTGCGTGACGGGAGATGAAGATGATGTGGAAAGTGTTTCAAATAGTGAAGCACAAAAGGAAGAGCAGCATGTATTAGCTAAAGAATTGAACCAAGAGGTGTTTCAAAAACCTTATGCAGATGAAAATTCGCAACTAGCCTCAGTCGAAGTTGACAGTGATGATGATGTAGTAAAGGAGAAGCAAAACTCATTTCGGTTGTTCAGGTAATTGTTTTGTCTTGATTGTTTTTCAATGATTATCATAGGTTCTCTCATCTATGCTACGAAGCCATAGCATAGTTTGGGAATTTCCGTCACGCTGTAACTTTGCTCAACTATTCAATTACGTGCTTTTTTGCAAATTGAAAATGTTTCATGACACACTATCGAGTCAAAATAAACAGAGTTTCCTGTCATCTGGGGTGTTCATGGGGACACACTTTTGATGTGGCTATGAAAGAGAGGACGAAAGCACGAGTCGGACCTATGGACACTATAGGTTTCCATAGACGAGCGGATGCAAACAAATTTTTTTCTGGCAGTCATGAAAATTCAAAACATTTACTGGCATTCGTGTAAAATGTTCATAGCATCAAAGGGAGCTGATGACGCCATGCTCGATTGGCTACACCAACTGACAGTTCGTTTGGCTACCTTAACTTCGCCTCCGCTCTTCTCTGGGTATCTACAGTTTCTCTAGTCGGAACGCATTGTGTCTCTTCGTGCGACGCATTGTGCTTCATACGAGTGGGTTGAAATTGCAGACCCTTGATCCTGAGTTTACACATTATAAATCCAGTAATCAAAAAATATTATATTAAAATTAGAATCGATTCCTGGACACTGAAATCACAAAATTTGTGCGTTCGTCACTTTATCACTGATACCGTATTCCCCAATTCCACAGTATTTAATTTTCAAAATAAACCTGGTAAAAACTCCCTGTTTAGAGCTGGTATCCAATTCAAAAGTACTGTAGAAAAGCATAGGCCAAGAAATCGCTCAAGAAATGAGTAAGCGTTGCTTTTCCGTTGCGTGCAGTACGCACCTGAAAAGAAATCCCGTGTAAAATTTCTGCAAGGAATCGCTCAAGAAAAAATCGTGCACTGAACTCAAATTCCTTGAGCGATTCCGTTTCAGCTGGATACTAAGCTTTACTTGAAATCTTAAGTTTTAATCATAAAGATAGAGTAGGAGCAGAATATAGGTAAACTGACCCTAGTTTATTAATTTTTTCCGTTTTTCGGTTATCGCTGGACAGAAATTTAAAAAAATCTACAACAATATTTGGAGTATGTCAGAACGTCTGTAAAGTTATAAATGTAGGATCGGGAAATTAAGACAAAATCATACATGTAGACTGAAGCTTGTAGTTCACTGTTTGTCCAATAGCAAATATTTGTCATAGGTAGCTCTAGGCAGCTAGTCAACTGACATACATCACAGATGTTTGTCACATGCCTATCTGCCTATGCCAATTATTTCTCGAGTACTTTTCAAAAGGACTGTATGTGGGTCTTCCCTTAGCTCAGTCGGTAAAGGCGGAGAACAAAGCAACACCATGCTGGAGGGGGCTGGGTTCGATTCCCGGTCTGGTCTAGGAATTGAAAAATGTTTTCTGACAACTCTACAGTATTTGAAAATACAAAAATTGTAGATTAGGAAACAATAATCATTACATACAAACTGTATTCACAAAAACTGTTTATTTCAAGCTCATACAGCTAGGCTCAATCTGATCAAAGTTACCCCGCTGATCAAAGATACCCCGAGTTACGGTACATAACTTTTTCAACCTCGATGATGTGCATCTAAATGAATGTAAAATCACAAAAAAATTTGCTGTGTAGTCACCTTAAAAGCATTTATTATATTGTGATATGAAAACCTTGAGTAGAAAATATGTAAGATAATCCAACAGGGATCGTAAATGATTTATTGTAGGAACTTTATTTGACCAGACAAATAAAATAAATAGTGAAATTATTTTGCGCACACGAGGAACTCAATGCGTTCTTTTTTATCTTTATAGACGCGATTTCTTACGACTTATTGGTTGTTTTACATGAAAACCGAATAGCTTGCAGCTCAAATTTCCAGATAATCACCCGTTCATTTACATTATTTGATTGGACTCATGTTGTCAAAAATTTCAGAAACTTGCACGAAGTTTTTGAATTATTGAAACACAAAGTTAATTCGATGAGTGGAAAAAAGCTGGACTGTGGATTGATATTAGACGAGATGAGCATTGACGAAGCTATGGAGTATTGCACAAACAATCAAAAGTATTTCGGGGCAACAACTTTGCCGCCAAGCGACGAACTGGCTACACATGCTTTGGTGTTTATGTTGGCTGGAGTTCATGTTCGTTTTAAGCAAATCGTCGCTTACGCATTCACCGGAAATTCATTTCCTAAGGGCTGCCTCAATTCCGTTGTTGATGAAATAATATCGAAGGCAGAGGGAATTGGTCTAAAAATACACTTCGTTACTTCTGATTGTGGAGCCTCCAATAAGGCAATGTGGAGTGACTATGGCGTAAGTACGAAGAAAAATACAATTCATAACGATCTGTCGATCGAACATCCGGTTGAAGCGGGCCTTAGATTGGAGTTTATCCCACATCCCGTGCATGTCTTTAAGAATGCCGTGAACGGGTGAAGAAAAAGGGCTTGACTACCAATGAAGTCAACCGAAACCATTTAACACTACTGGTAGCACATGAAGAAAACCAACGAACCAAAATGGCGCACAAGCTGACGGCGGCGGATGTTGATTTTGAAAGATCCAAAACTTCCAACGTGGACAAGTTGAAGGTGAGCAATGTTACAAAACACTGTAACCATTCCGTGGCAGCTGCGTTGAAGGTTATAGCCGGAAATGATGATAACGAACCAGTTAAAGCAACATCACAGTTCATTGAAGATCTGTCTCAGTGGTTTGACCTTATGTCGTCCAGAACTCCCGAGTTTGCGTTGAACCCGTCAGATAAAGCCAAATACGATGCCGATATTCATCATTTAGAAATGATGGTGCATCTCGTGTTCGATATCAAGGTTAATATACACAAACTGTATTCTGTACAAAATAATGCATTTTCGTGTTTCAGGTTGGTTCCGATGGTCATTGGAAACCGTGGCAAGCTGCCCTCATAATGGCCACCAACGCTATCATCCGATTACAGAAGAACATCTTAACAGATCTTGGTTACCCGTATCTCTACACGTCACGGTTCACGCAAGACTGCGTGGAAAATTTGTTTTCAGTTGTTCGGTCTAAACAGCGAAGACCCACTCCACTGCAGTTCAAGAGCCACCTCAGAACCATCACTCTGTTCCAGTATATGTTGGAAGTGAAAAATTCTTCGTACAGTTTGGACGATCGGGAATACTTGTCAGGTTTCATGGACCACTTGAAAAATATCGATAATCAGCAGCAACCAAATTCGTCAAAAGCAGCTCCGAGCGCTGGAAAACTACTTGATTTCTCAAAGGTTGAAGTATCTTCTATAGCAAAATAACTTCTCTCGGCCATAGGTAATGCTGAAGCTAATGCAGTATTCCATGTTTGTGGCTACATGATTGGGAGCATTAGCAAAACCAGTACTACTTGCTCTCTTTGTCGTCAAGGCTGTGTTACTCCAGCACCTTTTGACAAAAAATTTGGCAGATTCTCAGCATTGATGGCTGAAGGCAAAGGAAAATCCCACACCTATCCTTCAGAAAAAATCTTTCACTTTGTATTATGCTTGGATTCCATTATCGCTGAACATTATGCCGATAAATTGTTCATAGACAAAAGTAAGATTGATGTTGCAGTTCAGAATGAGTCTGACAGAAAGCGTAAATTTGACAGCCGAAGTATGTTGAATTGATCTGTTCAAGTTGATGAAATAAAAATAAGTCATTGTTTTGTTTCTCATTCCCAAAAGAAAATCAAAATTGTCGTCAATTTGTCTTATGTATTATTTATTAATATCTGAAATACCAAATCGGAATCTATTTTTTTTTATCAAGGCTTTATCAGGTGTTTAAATATTCAAAACATCTCACCGTACGTAATTCTCATCTAACTTATGCTCACAGTATCACAAATCCAGCATCGTCTCCCCTGTCTATAAATTGGAAAACATCGTAATCCACTTGTTTGTCTTAAGTTTTCACATTTCTTAAAAAAAACGATCAGTTTAATTTATATTGTACAGCACTTTCAATATAATTTTAGGTTCATATCAATTTTCAAGCAATTTATCGATCTCAATACTCCCCACTTTTGATGTTTTTTTAGTTAGGTCTGCGGTGACATTTCATGACAGCTGAATTAGGTCTGCATTGACAACCATAATTTTCGCATCTGTTTCTCCCTCCCAGATTTGGAGATAAGGGCTATGGATTTTTTCTTAGGCTACAATGGCAGAAGTGCTTGCTGATAAAGACCAGCAACTCCACCTGGCGGCCGGGGGCCGGGTACATTCCCGGCATTTGAATGTCCCCCCTTTCATGCAGGTGAGGGGGGGCTACAGAGTAGCCCCCCTAGTTCTGGGTTTTAGGTTTAAGCCTAGCCTAACCACGTAAGTATCCTTTTCGCCTAACCTATTTTTTTGTCTTCTCTTTTAGGTAACTGTTCTCATCGAGAAGGAAAAGTCTATTTTGTTAGTCGCCCCACGATTTCTCTACAGAAAGAAACATTCCATTTCCCGTATATAATCACTTCCCAACATTTTATTTAAGAAATCGATATTTCGACGTGATCTCAATACAAACAATGTATAAGAATTATATTAACTTCGAGCATCTTTGCTCTATAGTTTCAAGTTCGCAAATCCTCACATAGTCGTCTAGATGTGCTGGTGGTCTACGTTCCCGGACCGAACGTCGTCGAGTTGATTTATCAGTTTCTGTGCTACAGCCAATCACTGGTTCCGGCTCATCATTTCTCCATTCCTTCACCTTACGAGTTTGAGTCACGTGGCGCCGCAAAATCCTCCCATCATTGTCACATAGGACTAGATTGCCATTGTCTTCCTCCGTAACGGTAAAACGCTTCGGATCGAATCTCGTATCCCCTTTTGTTCGCATTGTTCGCTCAGTTATTACGACGTCGCCTGGTTTGACGCGACATTCTCTGGCTCCGCGGCGGTCATCCTCGTATGTTTTTGCCTTCAATTTAGCTCGACGGTCCCTTACGTTGAGTAGATCTGCTTCGTGCTTCGAACTTCCTCTCACAAGCAATGGTAAGCGACGCCGAATTTTACGCCCCATTAAAACCTCCTCGGGAGGAACTTTGGTCACCTATGAGCTGCGGCATTGTGCTCTTCATCTGCAACTTGCAGCTCATTCGTGTAGCTAGTTCCCGTAGAAATTGCTGTCGGCATAGCTTTATTGACGAGCTTCATGTAGCCCTCAACAAGGCCATTCTGTTGAGGAAACAGGGGAGTACTAAAAATGGTATTTATACCCCGTTCTACACAATACGATTTGTAGTCTTCGCTGTTAAAGGGAGGACCGTTATCCGTCTTGATGTTCTGGGGGTATCCCTCCCTCTCAAATATCTGCTCCAGAAGGTTCTTGACAGGTTCGAAGCCAGTGGACCTGATTGGTTTCGCAATTAGGTAGCGGGATCTATAGTCTACCACTACCAGGACCAAAATTCCACCCAATTTTGCGTACGGTCCATTAAAGTCCAGCGCAATTGTTTCCCATGCCGACTTTGGAGCAAACAAACGTTTCATTGGTGTAGGCCTCTCTGGTCTTCCGGTTGTAGCGCATGCTTGGCAGGCTTCGACCCATTCCTCGGCATCAATCGTCATACCTGGCCACCAGACCCTTTCGCGCAAGATACTCTTGAGTTTACCCGCCATGGGGTGACCGCTGTGAGCGATATCAAGTGTTCTCTTACGAAGAGATGCAGGAATTACAGTGCAGCCTCTTTTCGCAACTATGCCATTGTGAACTGACAAATCCTCGGCTACGGTTTTGAATTTACCCAGGGATTTGGGCCAAGTTCCAGTTTCGAGGGCCATCATAACCTGTTGTAAAGTTTCGTCTGTTGCAGTAGCGGCTTGTACTTCCGCTTCCGTCAAAATCCCGATGCTTTTGGCTTCGACTGCAGCAATTTCCCATGGGCTGCTTGTTTCGTCAAACGGATCATCATGTTCGTATTTGTACAGACGGGAAGATGGGTCCGCAACGTTATCACGTCCACGAACGTACTCTATATCGTAGCTATAAGGGCTCAACCGCAGAGCCCAGCCATCTGCTCTTGTCAACGCCCTCTTTGAATTCTCACGGACACGATTAAGAATAAATGATACTCCTTGTGCGTCCGTACGTAAGACAAAATGTCGCCCCAATAGGAAGTACGAGAAGTGCTCGACTCCCCATACTGCACCCAGTGCTTCTCGTTGGTTCTGCGCATACCGTTTTTCAGTAGAGGTCAACGCCTTTGAAGCAAAACTTATAACGCGAGCCTCCCGTCGACTGTTTTCTTGCACAAGCACGGCTCCCAAAGCATTGGGAGAGGCATCAGTATACAGGATTGTCTTGTCACCTTCTGCGAAGTATCCCAGCGAATGAACACAATGTACAATCGCATCCTTTACGGCTTCAAAATCTTTCTCATGCTTCGGTTCCCATTTCCAGGTTTTTGTTGTTGCCACCGACCAGAGTGATGCTGTAATCTCCGCAAAATGAAGTATGTAAGGGCTGATAAAGGATGCTAACCCCAGAAAACTGCGAAGTTCAGAAGCAGTTTTGGGGCTCCTGAAGGACTTTATACTCCTAACCTTCTCTTCGTCGACGTGGAAGCCTTGCTGATCAAGTTTGTGGCCCAAGAACTTGATGTGTGATCTGTCGAACTCGCACTTGCCGGCATTCAGCGTCAAATTGTTATTCCTCAAGATTTGCAGAACCTTGGCTACCGTTTCCCGTAACTGCTCTAGGGTCTTTGCAAATAGGAGGATATCATCGATATAAACGATGATATTCTTAATGTCCTTGAATAGTTGCGTCATTACGCGCTGAAACACCTCTGGTGCGCAATTGACACCAAACATGAGGCGCTTGAACTGGTACATTCCACACTCTGCTAAGAAGGTGGTCAGTTCTCGGGATTCTGGACTGAGCTCAAGATGATAATAAGCATTGCTCAAATCCAGCTTTGTGAAATATCTGGAACCGTGAAGCTTAATTTTCATCTCATCAATGAGTGGCATGCGAAAGTATTCGCGCTTGATGGCCTTATTGGCTGCCCGCATGTTAACGACAAGCCGAAAATCGTTGTTGCCTTTCGGGACGGCTGACATGCCGCTGATCCAATTGGGGGCAGAGGTCACCTTCTCAATTATCCCGCTTTCTTCCATCTCCATCAGTCTCTGCCTAGCTGCTTCGCGGTATGCTGCAGGAACGTTATAGTAAGCGTTCCGGACTGGCGGAATGGATCGGTCGATGCTGAACTCGACCATGACTCCCGGCATCTTTGGAAACACGTTGCTTTTCAGCCTTGGTTCACAGTTGTTGATGGAGACGCCTACCGCTAATAGTCCTAGATCACTGGACGTCGTACGCCCCAACAAAGATCGAAGTCCATCCCTAACAACAAGAAAGTCTGCTGACACAGCTGAACCAGTACCCTCAGAAACAGTTACGAGAGCTCTGAAAGCACATTCTATGGTCATAGGCTTGCTCGTTGCGTAGGAACAAACACTTTGCCGGTCCAAATCTCTGTGTACTCCAACGCTGCAGTGCCGCTCTCAAACTCCCGCTTCAATTGTTGCCAGTCGCTGCCACCAATGACATTCACATCTGCTCCAGAATCAATTAAAATTCGATGGGCCTATGGGACCGACCAACGTTGCACTGAATTAAAACGTCCTGGAGGGATAGGAATTCACTCGCTAAAAGAAACGAATCAACAAACGTGGAAGGACAAGAATGAATTCTATTTATTCCTCATATTTCTACTTTGGCAGTAATGCTGCTATAAAATTACATTTCACGGTCGAATTTTACCTGATCGTCACGCTTAACATCGTTGTTTCCGTCCCGCTGGTCCTGACGTCTTTCTTGATTCGGGCGAGTTACCGCGCGGCATGCGGCGCTGAAATGTCCTACTTTCCCGCATTTGTTGCAATTCTGGGCGAGGGCTGGGCAGGTGGCGTTACGATGAGTAGTGTAGTAACATCTCGAGCACCGCGATCTCCGTCCTGGTGGGTAGGTAGTGTTTCTGTATGATGATTTGGCCTGTGGTGCGTTTCGGTCGGTAGAAGAGACTCGCCTGCGCTTCGGTTCGGGTTCACGTCGGGAATAGCGGGAATCGCTTCGTCCGGGTTCACGTCTGGAATAGTGTCGACTGTCGACTGCAAAAACATCGACTTGGAATGACGAGTTCGCTTCTTCTTCAAATGCTTCTTCACGGGTTGCTGACTGGACAATATGGTTCGTCTCATGGCCGTATGTTCTTGCAGCCTTGGCCAGCGTTTGGTTTGTCATCCCCTTGATGAGTTGCGCCCTGACAAATCTCCCTTGGTCCGAAGCTGCGTAATCACAAAGTCTGACCTTTTCGATCAGTCTAGCATGGAATCCCATGACCGACTCCTCCTTGGCTTGACGCATGTTCGAGAATGCTTCATGCTCGGCACTTGTATCCGTCATGGACTTCAGGTATGAGTCTATGTTGCTAACGAATGTTGCGTAACAACTCGCATCCTCCAGACTGGGGCGTAAGTTGGCTGCTCGGATTATGGATTGCATGTCTTCTCCGACGGACAAGAACAAAAGTTGTGTCCTTCGCGCTGGGTCAAACGCGTTTCCCAACGATGCAGCAATCTCGAAATTTTCTATGTATTTGAGTCAGGCTTCCCACAACTTATTCGCCGGTACGTCCTTAGGGAAACATTTGATATGATCCCAACGAATACTTTGTATCGGACCATCTTGCTTCTCTTGTGTGCGCGCTGTAGACCAGGTTCGCTCTGCGTCGTTTTGGTCGGGTACATGCTGGATCCGCTGAAAGTTGTCCATTGCCGCAACAATGTTAGACAGAGCTTTCTCAAACTTCTCCATTTTGTCGTACAGTTCTGTATTTGATTGGCAAACGACTTCCTCATCCGATCCTTCTTCATCCGCTTGGTTATTGCATGATTGATCTGCCGGTACTGAACAGTTCCCTTCGTTTTGCTCTCCGAACGGCTGATCTGTTGATACCTGGCTATTCCCTTCAGCTGTATCTTCGGAGCCATCGCCGATGAAATTTTCTTCCCCGCCTGCAGAGACAACCGATTCGTTGTACTCCGATCCGTGAGACAAAACACTTTGCTCATCCTCCGAATCCGAAACGTACGTCGGAGCCCGTACATATTTTCCTTCGCTAGCCATTTGCTTGTAATGAGTTCTCTGCGAGTTAGGGTAAACAGAAAAAAAATCCTTCAGTATAAATTTGCTTTAGACCATCATTTTGTTCAAGTGACACAATCATGGTAGTAACTAGCACAGGTACAAAAAAAAAGTCTATTAACTGCGGTTATCCCAACACGCGCTTTTTTAAATACAACTCGCTAAATTGTCACATGCGTGGTTATCCCAACTCACGCTTTTTTTGCAACATTGCGGTTATCCCAACTCGATCTCCGCTTTGTCTAGTGGTCACTTTTGGGGCGGTTATCCCAACACGCACTATGCCTTATTTTCTCATATTTCCAGTGCTGTGGTCATCCCGAGCTCACACAAACCTCGGAAGGGCTGTTATTTGCGGTTATCCCAACTCGCACCGCACTGTATAAGCTTTTTTTATTTGCAAACGCACTGTGGTCATCCCGAACGCACACATAACCAAGCTTGTTGCACGGTTATCCCAACACGTGGTTTTTTTTTTGCTTTGACTGCTCGCCTAACAGCCAACGCTAAAAAAAATCACTTTCTAAAATAAAGCTATAAAGAACGATTTATATTTTTTTCCACGGGAAAAAGAAACTACGCCATTTTGTTCGGCTAACTTTCAGTGAGAGTTCACGACGGGGTCACTTATTTTTCGGTATTTGAATAATTCTATGCTAGCGTGGCAAAATTAGCTAGAGTGACAAAACTGAATTAATACTCGTTATGATTGACAAAAAACAATTTATATTTTAACTGGCCGGATCGCCAAATGTGGAGTCTTCAGCCGCAGCTTGGGGTTATCTGACGCGCCAGAGCTATTGGAGCCACGTCTTACCTGTAGGACTGTCTGTGGACGAAAGAGGCCGATGTCGGGGCATGAGAGCCTTCGTTCACTGATGGCCGAACGAGTGCGTTAGTATGAGTGTCAGCGCACCCCGAGGCAACACACGTGCATCTGTATTGACACAATGATGAATTGATGGTAGGCTCGCAACGGGTCGTCTTGCTTATGCCC
>JASCZW010012441.1:0-28457 GCA_034211315.2 Aedes japonicus
CGGTAATTTTTTACCGGACTTTCAACATGCTTCGAACGCTCGGTTATCCGATATACCGGTTTCCGGTGAAATTTTACAGTATTCCGGTAAAAAAATTACCGGAACTTGTCAGATTTTACCAAAATCCGTTATATTGGATTGCCGAATGTTCAGCTGTTGATAGTTCGGTAAATAATTACCGAATACTGAAAAATTGTCTATGTGTGTAGGGGAAGGTCCATTAATTATTTCACGTGGTAGGGGGGGGAGGGGAGGGGAGTGGGGGTTTGGGAAAACGTGACGATCCATACAAAAAAATTTGAAGGTCCATACAAAAAACGTGACAAGGGGGGTGGGGGGGGGGGGGTATAAAAAGTCACTTTTTGCGTGACGTAATTAATGGACGTTCCCTAGGTAGTAGCCTATAAAGTACAGCATTATTATGACTGACGATATTGCGATCATTTTTTTCCGCACTTCGAACTCTTACGCACCATAACGTTCGAATATATTGGCTGCCTCTGTTGATCTGCAACATGCCACCCACCTACTGCATCTAAATTATACAAATAGGGTTAAATGCTCTTTTTTCAAATGTTTGTGTAATTAACTTACAATTCATTGTTTTCGGGAAACCAATAGAATGTTTTTCCCAATGTTTTCCCTTGCTGATTTGTGCACCATTAGTTTTCACATTTACGTCCCATTTAAACCTTTCATCATCACTTTGCTTACTAACATTGATGACGTAACAAAACAACTCTGTCAATTTCCCTTTGTCAAAATTGAAACACTAGCGCCACCCCATAGGACATTCCATACTAATTTAAATCGACAGTTCTGTTTATGATCACAAGTGGTCGCTTGAGTTTGTTCTCTGTGATCTAACTAAGTTGAGAGCAAGCAATAAGCGAAATGTGAAAGCTAGCTTGAAATGCTAAAGAAGAAGAAGAAGAATGTTACTACGGTAATTATACAAACTAGGAGTTAAACACAGTGCAATAACTATAGTAGCCAGTGCCACTAACTATAGTATACTTGATGTGATATTACCACAATGGAACTGAAACTTGGCTTCGGGTTTTGACAAATAATTCCCACTGAACTTACCGCACGATAAGCCGGCCAGTTCAGCGCAAGGGTTATTGTGTGTGTGTGTGTGTGTGTGTGTGTGTGTGTGTGTGTGTGTGTGTGTGTGTGTGTGTGTGTGTGTGTGTGTGTGTGTGTACAATCTT
Organism: Aedes japonicus; assembly: GCA_034211315.2. Lineage (NCBI taxonomy): Eukaryota > Metazoa > Arthropoda > Insecta > Diptera > Culicidae > Aedes > Aedes japonicus. Next base: position 1,215 of record JASCZW010012441.1, read on the forward strand.
ACACTCATTGGCCGGCAATGGTGTTATGGAAGAAATCTGTTTACAACAATCACTCAAGTGATCATTGGAAGCAGCTTTAATCTGAGAGCTAGAAAGTGATAGCTCTACTGCTGATCCAGCAACCCGCTTCAGAATGTCTGGAGAGTCACGTCCATTCACATACAACAAGCCCCGCATGTAAACATTACTGATATCATTTGGATAAGGGCAACAAACCAGGCACGTATTTGGTATTATTTAAAAATAAGGTTATTGTTATATAGTTATAGTCAGATACATCTCACCCATGGCCACTTCCTTAATTACTCTCGCTTGTTCATTCGTAAACATGAAAATTCTCGACGTTGATTCGTTATTAGCTTCATGCACTAGTGACAAAATAAGCGCAAAATTGACGTTGCCAAACCGCTCGTTAGATATGCAACCTACACAACTACGTGGTGAACGCATCTGAAATTATGTGGCAGCCTCTCACGCACGCATGCGCATTGTCTTCGTTTGCTGCTTCTGACAAGCAAATGGCCGTTTTCTACATGCACTGGTCTTATTTTTTTTCACTCCACACTGCCAATATCAAATCCCTGCTATGAGGCGACTGTACAACGAACTTCAAAACTGCAAATCGTTTCGCTCGCGACAAAGCGGACAAACACTCAAACTACTTCATTTATGTCCGGATTTCACAATACCACCACTAATAAACAAAACTAAGCTGATGTAACTTTTCTTCTGGGTGCGGGGGCGAAGCACAAAAAACCAAAAAAATGTGGAAATACTACCGACACTCACACATTTCGGTAGGGAATTGATTGTATTCACTACCTCTTTCCCAAAGCACGCCTATATTTAATGATTTCACTGTTAGTTAGTGTTACATTACGAAGTTCACGAAAACGACGCAGCAACAACAAAACACGTCAGTTTAGAAGCCAAAAAGTAATAACATCTTCAAATATATAAACAAAAATTAAATAATAAATTTTACAATTAATTAAATTGGGAAAATTATAGCCACTTTTGAGTATCACTCATCATCCGTGTTCGGAAATTTGTTCTATCTTTGACCACCAGATGTTGCTCCTTCGTCGTTTGCGAACAAACGCATCCGCCATATAGTGTCAATGAAAGTAACTCAGAGACTGAGTAAAATGATGCGGTATTTTTGTTCTTACTTTCAATTTGTCTGTTGTCAGTTTTCAAATTATTGCTCATTGTAGCTACCAATGGTGATAAATTAGCAGTTATCTTCTGCGAAATGATAAGGGCCTCACAGAATAGAGAACAGAATCAGAAAAATATCGCCCTATTCTTGCCGACAAACAGTTCAGAAATTGCGGGTGGCTGTATTTGATAGCTTGATTAAAAACGCACTTATTTGGTTATCTTTGGTTAAGAGTTGATAGCATCTTCTTCTTTCTATCTTAGCGCTTAAGTTAGGTTGTTTTCCAATTCACTTATTGGTTATTCTCTACTTAGTGTTCCAAATGCATTTCCACAGTTATTGAACGCTTTCGATGTCAGGTACCATATTTGCATTAGTATGATTGTGTGGCAAGTACAATCATACCCTGTGCCCAAGGAATTGAGACATTTCCCTTAACGGTGATCCAAACAATAGTTCGCCGAAATTGCGAAATTCAAGATAATTTTTTGTCGAAAGGGCAATATGAAGTAGCAGTAGTATTAGTTTATTTTGTGCAGTTTTCACGTTATTTCATTGGCCGTGTTTCCATTAAACACGGTAGTTGAAAGTTACTCAAATTCCAGTGACCTTGGATATCAATCAATTTAATTTATATAGGGTAGGGAACGGCATAAGCATCCCAAGACCCTATTCCAAGCACGGGGTAAACGTTAACCTACAACGCTCATTTTTTCCAGTATGGTGTTCCATGAAGTGAGCAGGATTGTAGAAGCGTTGTAGATTAACGTGCTTGGAATAGGGTCTTGGGGTGCTGAAGCCGATCCCTATCCTATGTGATTATTATTTACTTGCGTTTGAACATAACCAACGAGACCTTAATATTGATTCTACACAAATTATCAAAAAAATGTAAGTCGTTAATAACAAAGGTAGCAACATGGTTAACGCATAACATTCTATTTTATGATTATAAAATGAAAATGGAATAAATTATTTGCCACTGTAACTTAATTTGAAGAAGTTTAAGATATAAAAAATCGTATCTAAATAAATTTAGCTCGGAACTAGCTTAGTTTTTTTTTTTTACTTATTTATTTTCCGTCGGCCTATTTCCTCACATGGTGACAATCACCGACGCCAGGGAGACGACTCCACCACCTGGACCCTACTTAACGACTCATGACTATGAACCGGGACCAACGGCTTTACTTCCCTTCCGAAGGAAGACGTGACCAAGATTTTTTCGCCTCAGAAAAACCACCGACGTCGGCTGGGATTGAACCCAGACCCACTGGGGTGCCAGTAGCAGTCACGCTTACCACCACACCACCGACGCCGGCAGGAATTAGCTTAGTTAATAAGCGGGAGTTAATGGAACGGTGAAATAAAGTGGATATTACAGTCGCAGTTTGGCTTAGAAAAATATGTGTTGGTGTACTCACTAACATCTTCTGATTTTCGAAGCAATCAACTTTAATGATATATAGAGCACGCCACAGGTACTAATTTACGGTGGCTGATTCACCAACACACTGGAACTACATATGTCACTTAGTCACACACTTGAATGCATACATATGTCACTTAGTGCTGATAGGATTAACTCAACAACAATAGGGTTAAGCACTTCTTTAGCACAACAGCATATTTCCGTCACTTTGGGAAGAAACATCATGTAAAGTGCCATAGTTTTCGATGTGAAATATGAAAGAACATGTTCTACAAAGAAATTACCTTCACTTGTTCTTAAACAAGTTTACGAACGTATTAGTAGAACTATTTTAATTGGAAATGTAGGAAAACACTGACCGAAATAAACTTTCGATATTCATAAGTTTGCATTACGATTATTTGCTGTAAGGAATCAGTATGAATTTCATAAATTTATCTTACCTTAAACGTTGAGGTTGTGGGTCCAGTGACTTACCCACTAGTATATATCAACACTTGTAATCAGGAAAGCTTAAAGGCGTACAAGAACAACGTCGTGTGAAACAAAATCCATTCATAAGTCAGCCTTATGAAATTTCATAGCATCGTTCCTTATGAAATTTTTAAGATTATTTGGCAGAGTGAACTTGAACAAAATGGAAATTCAAACGCTTGATGACTTTTAATACGATAAATAGAAATAACCGAAACACTTGTTCAAACTAGCTCTTAACGCGAGCAATTTCCGCGAAATTCCACTACTAAAAGCTTTTCCTTCGACAGATTGGCCTATTCCGTTTGCGATTTACATACTTCTTCAGTGTCGAGTGCTCGGTAACGAAGATTACTTTAGGTCATTTGTCACATCAACATCCATTTTAAACTCCTTAAAATTGTTAAATGGCTCTAAAAAAAGTCGTTTGATTTGATTGGTGCTGTGAATCCCTGAAAAAGCGCGAAGATGGAATTACCTTAAATTGGATTGGATTGGAACTGTTTTGAAATAGTTTCCATTATTTCCGAGGATGCTTTCGAGCACTCACTCACGCAAAAAATACGTAGTTATACCATTACAAAATTGGAATCAATTCAACTAAAGTTTTGGTTGAAATATGGACCAATAAAACTGATGAACTAATTCAACAAACCCTTTGAGCTGAAATAAAACTTCTTGTTTTTTTTTAAATTGATCATCGTGTTTTATTGATCAAAACAAAAAATTTTCTTAACCCAACTAGAGGGTGCCCACGATGATATTGCCACACTATGAAATTGCTCTAACTTTTTAACCGTTGGGTAGAATTTAATGAAAATTTGGGTGGATTCAGTTCATAGTGCATTATTTACATCCTGCAAGTCCTGTGATCAAAACTCGCGGAAATGGAGTCAAAAGAACAGCTCGTGCGTGATAAAATCTTGCGCATTCATCACGAGAACAATTATATCTCGCATCGTTCCATCGCTAAAACGTTGGAAATCGCAAATTCCACGGTGTCGCGAGTGATTTAGCGGTTCGAGGAACGGTTGACCACCGATCGGAAGCCCAGAAGTGAAGGAAAAAGTATTCCGTACAACACCAAAAATCACAACCGCGTAGTTGGGGCCTTCAACCGAAATCCGAACGCCTCCGTTCGGGATGTGGCTAAGAAGCTGCACCTAAGCCGAAGTTTTGTCCAGAAGGCCAAAACTAAGGCTGGGCTTCGAACTTTCAAGGTACAAAAGGCCCCTAATCGCGACGAGAAGCAGAACAAGTCCGCCAAAACCCGTGCCAGGAAGTTGTACCTCAACATGCTGACGAAAGTTGAATGCTGCATCATGGACGACGAAACATATGTGAAGGCCGACTTCAAACAGATCCCCGGCAACCTGTTTTTCACGGCCAAGGATAAGTTCAGCGTTCCGGAGCATGTCCGCACTCAGAAGATGTCCAAATTTGCGAAGAAATTCCTGGTTTGGCAAGCCATCTGCACGTGCGGGAAGCGGAGTGCACCTTTCGTGACCCAGGACACGATGAACGGACAGGTGTACATAAAAGAGTGCCTCCAGAAGCGGCTGCTTCCTCTCCTGAAGGCCCACAACGTCTCAACAATCTTCTGGCCGGATTTGGCCTCATGCCACTACTCCAAGGACGTGCTGAAGTGGTATGCGGACAATAAGGTCAATTTCGTGCCGAAAATGTTCAACCCTCCCAACACTCCGGAGCTCCACCCCATCGAGAAGTACTGGGCGATTATGAAGCAGCACCTTCTTAAACGACCTAAGGTAGTGAAGACAGTCGAGTAACTGAAGAAAGTATGGGTTTACATGCAAAAAACGGTTGATTCACAGGTTGTGCCGAATCTTATGGCCGGGGTTAAGGCCAAGGTGCGGGCATTTGCGTATGGACTGTAAATAAAATACGAGTAAAATGGTAAAATGAAGTTTAGTAGTTATTTCTCAATCCCTGAAAATTTGATGACAATCGGATGAAAACTCGAATTTTGCGAATCAATTTTGTGTGTGGCAATTTCATCGTGGACACCCTTTAAACGTATTTGCTGAAATAATAAACATACGTTGATGAACTAATACAACAAAACCTCTTATGTCCATTAATTATGTCACGCAAGAAGTGACTCTTTATAACCCCACGTCACGACACGTTTATTGTATGGACCATCATTTTTTTTGTATGGATCGTCACGTCTCCCCCCCCCCCCGCCTTACTGCGTGACATAATTAATGGACCTTCCCTCAATTGGAATAAATCTTCATGCTTCATAGAACTGAATGTCGTGTTTTATTGTTCAAAACAAAATTTCTTAACTGTAGCCCATGTCAACCCGATTCGGAAGGCCAGTTATCTGCAAACAGAATAACTCGTTGATAATCTGTTTGAAAAATAATTATTGAGTATGTATAAACTTACATTAGAAAAGCAGAGGTGGATACAGTATGAAATGTGGGCTCATAAAAATATTTTGTTTAACAATAAATCTACCATCTTAGTTTAAATGAATGTGATTGTTATAAATATTAATTAAAATTAAATTTTTTGTTTAAATATGATCCAATAAAACTGATGAAATTTAAATTAACATCACACGGCGGTGGTTAATTTAAATAATTTTATAGGTTTGGTTTGAATGAAATTTGGTATTGATTTGAAACTTTTTTATGAATTGAAACAAATAGAAACCTTGCATTTAATACAAACAAAATATTGTGTTGGTTCAAAGAAGAGTGATTTCTTTGCGTGCTGTGTTAGTGTTAGATTTGGTAAGATTATGTATAAATCCGAAATACGAGCTGGTTGAAACCTTTTGCACGTTTACAAATGTTTATCATGGAGGTACAAGAGGTACTACTATGTTATACAAATCACTTGAAACATGAAAATAGTCTTAATTTGATGTGCACGATTTTATATTAATTTATTTAACAACTCAAATGCAGAATTATGTTCTGTTGTATTTGATATTCTAGGCATTAGATTGAACCTTCTATGATGAAAATATGTGACCAACTCATTACGAACTCTTGTACCAATCGATCAAATTAAAAAGAAACATTTGAAATGTTTATCAATATATATGGTTATAAAGGTTCTTTCTTCTCTATTGAGCTACACAGCAACAGCATGCTGGAGGTGGCTGGTTTGATTTCTGGGCAGGTCGACCGATTTCACGACTCCAAATTATTGTTCTTGTGAAACAATTATTATTTATTTTCTTGGCATGATGTTTTCAGTTCACGGCCACTCCGTTCCTATGCCGTGGACACCTTGTACTCCCTAGATCTTGCTCTACTTGGTCTAATCATTATGCTCGTTGTGCCCTTCGTCGTCTTGTGCCAACCCATCGTGTGTGGATTCCCATCGAACACCATTTTCGCAAGATAGTTGTCCGGCATTCTCGCAAACAAATTAGGTACAAAAAGACCGAATAACACTAAGCCGAATTTGACCAGTGTTTAAGATTTCCTTATTTTCATTCTTTTGTATAGCATTGTTCTCTTCTCAAATTTCCAAGAGGCAAAAACGTCATATAGGGTATGTGTCCCTTAACTCAGCCTATTATGCAATGATCGATTACATTATTTGTTATAACTGATACAATTTTTAAGCTATTAGCGAAATTCAACTAGTAAGACACGTGCTAATATAAGTTTGGTAAGACATTTGGTAGTAGATATCATGAAAAGTTACACAACTCTTTTTATAAAGTCAGAAACATTCGAGGGATATGGATTTAATGTCGGTCTATAGACACCTAATTGGGTCTATTCATGGATGCAACTTCGTCCCATTCGATGGATTTATTACAAGAAGCAGTCTTTGTTCGGTTTTTTTTTTCAAATTTTAAGAATTAAGGCATTGCTAGCTGTATTTGATTTACTTAATACAACATTTCACAAAACAAACTAAAGTAAAACTGCCTCAAAATACTTACGTGATATTTATATACGATTTATCAGCCATTCAATAATGAAAACATTTTATATCACTATACAATGACTTAGTTCCTTCGGATTGTGTTTAGATGAGCCACTTGAATATAAACAACCGCAAATTAATGCATTTCCACTTGACATTTTACCAATAACAACCTTTTTACTACGTTATTGATACAACAGGCCATAGTTGGGAACATACAAAAAAATGTGTCCACAACATTGGGTCTACGATTTTCTTGTAAAATAGTTGTTATTTTAGCTATGTGGACATTTAGTTTGTAACGTGTTACTATTTTCTGCAAATCCAGACTGCATTACTTGCATTATCCATTCAATTAAGCCAAGTTTAGATCACATTAGGATCGTGTAGATCATCTGTTAAGCTTAACCAGTGAAATCATGATGCCCCAAAAGTTCAAGAAATCGAAAATTACGCGGGAGTGAACTACTATAAGTTGATTAGTTTTGTCTCAAATGCTTCGGATTACTTCGGTTATCCTAATAGCAACATGATTTTGTTGATTATCGCTAAGTTTATGACACATTTGGTACATAGGCCGAATGAAGGAGCTAGGCTAATATTACATCCCCTTACCCTAGAACGTATATCAAACAACGATTCATGCTAGCCAATTGAAAGTTTTGAAATTAAAAACAAGTGATCATTATTGAATGAAGGAAGCTCTCATGAAAATTTATAAGTTTTTTTGTTCTTAAGATTACAAAAAAATGTAAGGCCCTTGCGCTGAACTGGCCGGCTTGACGTGCCGCAAGGGCTCAGTAGGGTTTCCAGGACCTGAAGCTAAGAGCCAGTTTCATTGTGGTTATATCACATAAATTATTTTTTCCACTAAATATAGCAGCTGCACAGCGATATGGTAGATATACTATTCTTTGTAATTTCAGGTCATCCAAGGAACTCCTAAGTATTATTAAATAATTTAAAATATATTTTGTTTTTTCGGTTGGTAATGCATGAGCGGGCCCGTCTACAATTGCAGCAGGATCACAATATGTAGATATGTGAATACAATTACAATTGGTATTATCATTTTATAGTATAACATCCCTTTGCTATTTATTTATATTCTATGCCGTATAATCATTGCTTTCCTGTTTCCCATTACCATTTATAGATCAAGACCAATAAGAGTTATCGGACTTTTTTTTGTCTGGTTTTACTTAATCTACGTTTTTGGCATTATTCATGCTTATATAAAATTTATTTCTTCTAATTGTTTGCTGTTTTCAGCTTTTCCAAGACTATTAGAATATTAAAACATATCTAATTTTTTTTTCAGCTACAAACCAGTGGATAACAGATATATATTTTACTTACGCTTATTATGTTATTTGACTATAACTGTGAAAACAAATTCTTAATAGATATTAATTTTATCGAAGCTGCAACAGCGGGAGTCTTTCGATGACCCGCTAAGTTACGGATATATATTCTACTATAGTTTACTGGTTTGCTCGTATTTTTATTTTATATCTTAACGTCAGATGTTTATTTTATGTTATGATATTAAATGATATGATATTATTGTACTTAAATTCATTTGATAAAAATTGCTATAGTTACTGTGAGACTCACTACAAAAAGTTTTTGTGATTCAAGGAAACGGAACAGCACTTCGAAATTTTTGGTTTATTATTCTTCATATGCTATATAATTTCAGATCATCCATGGATATTCCAAGTATTGTAAAATATGTTTGAATCAATTTTTTTTCTCATAGCTACTATATTGTCTTAAGGTTGAAGGATTCATCATCAATTTTCAGTCATCATTAAAAATTCGAAAGCAGTTTTTTCGTTCAAAATCAAAACATAGTTCTAGAAAATATATTCACTGTATTCTGCGGAACTTCTCTGAAATTCTCTGCAAAACTTCCCTGAAGTTCTCTGAAGAACTTTTCTTAAGTTTTCTGTAGAACTTCCCTAAAGTTCTCTGCAGAATTTCGCTAAAGTTCTCTGCAGCATATCCTTAAAGTTATCTGCAGAACTTTCCAGAAGTTCTCTGCAAAACGTCCCTGAAGTTCTCTGACGAATTTTCCTGAAGCCCTCCGCAAAATCTCCCTGAAGTTCTCCACAAAACTTCTCAGAAGCTCTCTGCAAAACTTCCCTAAAGTTCTTTGCAGAGCTCCTCTAAAGTGCTCTGTAGAACTTCCCTGAAGCTCTCTGACGGACTTCTCTGAAGTTCTCTGCAGAGCTTCCCTGAAGTTCTCTAAAGAACTTTCATGAAGCTCTCCTCAAAACATCCCTCAAGTGCTCTGCAGAGCTTCCCAGAAGCTCTCTGAAGTTCTTTCAAGAACTTCCATAAAGTTCTCTGAAAGAATTACCCGAAATCTTGTGAATAACTTCTCTCAAGGACTAACAATAAGTTGTCAAAGAAATAACGTTCCGAAAACTCCAATATTGGGGTAATAAGCCTAATATGTGCAGTAGTAATAAACATTCATTACATAGTTCACAGGATCGTCTGCATGTGCCACGCAGTGAAATAATTTTGAACTATGAAGTCGACCGTCTGGAAGACCATGGTTACCCAAATAAATTTCCTGAAAATAATGAATTCATATATATGTAGATCTAGATATCAAATTAAAGATATTACGAAAAGTTCACATGAGCACAAGCGCCACGTAGTGGACGAATTCTGATCTAATGTGTATACCATTCAAAAAGCACTTGGTATATGCCAATACTTTCGAGATCCAGATTATACGGTAAGTTTCCGTACACCCTAGCGCCTTGGAGTTATAGTTTTATAACTAACATTCCTGAAAACTGTAAATTTATACGCGATTTAAAAATACAGGGAAAACACTAAGTTCACATGTACACTAGTGCCACGTAGCGGACGAGTTCTGAACTAATGTTAACACCATCCGTAAGGCCTCAAAGACGTCAACGTGCTAAAAGGTGTTTCGATCAAAATTTGGTCGACTTAAACTTGACGCATTTCCTTTCATCGTGCATTGAAAAACTTAGCCCACCTCTCATTTTGAAGATGTGTGCTTGAAACATTATGAGTCTATTTTGATTTTGAGAATGGCACTTCAGTTATCAAAATGTCGTCGAAGGAAGAAAAGCAACGCATCAACATTTTGCTCGTGCATGGCGAAAATCCAAACTACTCTCACGCCAAGTTGGCGAAACTGTTGAATGGGGCTAAATTAACTGTTACAAACGTATTGAGAGTGTTCGGTGAACGTTTGTCGACAGCCAGGAAAGTTGGATCGGAAGAAAATCGAAAGCCGGACGCCACAGCGACGGCAAAAAGAGTTGTCCACTGTTTCGAGCGGATCCCCAATCTCTCCGTCCGAGATGTCGCAAAGAAGCTGGGAGTGGCACCTTCAATCGTGGATAGAGCTAAAGAACGAGCTGGACTGTCGACTTACAAGAAACTGGTGACTCCAAATCACGACGATAAACAAAACACGTCGGCCAAAGCACGATCGACGATACTGACGAAGTTTGATTGCGTGGTACAGGACGATGAAACTTACTTCAAGGCAGACTTCAAACAGCTTCTTGGACAGGAATTTTATACGGCAACCGGACGGGGAAAGATGACAAATATTTTCAAGCACATTAAACTGTCAAAGTTCACGAAGAAATATCTGGTATGGCAGGATATCTGTACCTGCGGCTTGAAGAACAACGTTTACATAGCGACTGGAACCATCAACCAGAAAATTAATCTGAGCAAGTGCTTACAAAAATGTCTACTGCCTGTCCTGAAGCGATACAATTTTTCCGTTCTATTTTGGCCGGATTTGGCTTCGTGTCATTACGGAAAAGAGGCCATGGAGTGGTATGCTTCCAACAACGTTCAAGTGGTGCCCAAGGAAAAGAACCTTTCCAACAAGCCAGTGCTCCGCCCAATGGAACCATATTGGGCCATCGACAAGCGGAACCTTAAGAAGAGTCAAAACTGTTCTGATCGAGTAACAGTTCAAGGCAAACTGGCGTTCTGCGGCGACTAAAGTGGACAAGGAGACTGTACAAAATCTTATGGCAGGTGCTCATGTATTCTGTAAAAACTGAACTTGAAAAAAAAAGAATTTGACTTATTAATAAAAATTTTGATCGACTCACACACATTACTGTTTGACCAAGTTTTGATCGGAACACCCTTTATGTGTCAAAGATCTCGAGATTCAGGTTATAAAGTAAGTTTACATGCACACTAGCGCTGCGTAGTACGATAATTCTGAACCAAGTTCTGAACTTTAAAGTTTACCATCCTGAAGGCCTTGATCTACTGAACAACTTTGCTCAAGGAAGTTACTCTTTATTTACGAAGGATCACGAAATCTGATGACACAACAAAGGCTTATGCCCATATATCATTTGCGAGTACCTTCGAGGGAATCCTCGCATGTCGGGGGGTTTACTGTACTTTGCTGTTTTTTGATAAAATATGCTGCCTTTAAACGATTATAACTTTTTCTGGTGAAATCGGATCGACACACTTTTCTCTACAAAGTTGTTTTATGAAATCTAAAAAAATAGAAAAAAAAGTTTTTGGAGCATTTTCATTTAAGCTGAGACTGTTATTAACGTGCTTCTCAAAATTTCAGTTTTTGATGCCAATTTGTGAAGAAAAATGTAAATCGCCGTAGTTCAGAATAGATTCGATTTCTGATTTCCATTTCCGATAAGAAATGTATGGACTTCGTTGGGATAAAGTATAGTTGTACTTATTTAATAAATATTGTAAATCAAAAATGGCAGAGCTCTCAACTAAAAATTGGCCACATAATGTAATGATTTTTCACAACCTCTCTAACGCCAGAATAAGACAATATTTCAAGAATGTTTCTTCTTAAACCCTATAAAAGGTACCCACAATGTATTGTTGACCAACCCCCAACGCTGAATGTGTTTTCGTATCTAGACAGATTTGCCACCAGTCACAGATCGGAGTTCATCGCAGTGGCCCACCAATCCACTCTTTTTCAGATTGCAGAAAGGCAAGCCATGAAATTGTTAAATTTGTAAAAACCAAACTTTCCTCCCTATCAAATTCTGATTCCACTGACAGTGCTACGAAAACAAGCAGATCCCTTTCCACCGTCATCCCGGATTCCAGATTGTTCCATTGTGTTCCTGTTCAAGTAACCCGCAAACTACTTCACCAAGGCATCATTAAGGCAATGTAGCAAAATTCAAATCTCCTAGTTCATCGCATCTACAGTCTATTCCATCCGCCAACCGACTGTTGCATTTGAAGAGAAACTTTCGACTGCGACTTCTAACTACATACCTACCTTTTGAAGGAGACACAAGCTGCGGAAGAAACTGCTTGGAGGAAAAAACTTTTACTTACCTACGATGTCGACGACGAGGACGACAACCGGATGAATAAGCCCTGCTAAAGTGCGTCGGAATTCTGATGGCGTGTCTATCGCTCCACTGCAAGTCGTCTGACATAAACCAGTGGAATGGAGTCGGAGATTTTCGCAAGATTGGCGATAAATGTTCAGCACTTGCCTGATGGATGGTAGGACGTGAATCACACACCAACCAGCCTGCAGCCCCGGACCAGGTTCAGCTGGTGTAGGTATGTTTGCAAAGATTTGTTCTAGAATAGAGTAGGTATACTATTCGTTGAGGGTGGGAAAAGGTTGATGCAGGGGAAAAGCTTTTATCAGTGCCACTAAACATGGGACTCCGGAACTAGGACTCTCCTGATGCTCCTCGTCAGCTGAAGAACGAGATAAAGCCCAGGGTGATGATGATGATTATGTGTTCGAGGGTGGAGTCAAAGGGGAGAAGCTTCGCAGTAAGGAAGATTGTAGCATTTACAGCATTTACAGCAACCGGGAATGGCGTTTGTTTGGTTTTAGTTTATGCACTAGCACCGAAACAAGAAGCAATTGGAGGCAATCGTTTCGTAGACGTCGACGAGAACGACGGGGGCGATGAACGTTCTCCAGATAGATTGCGTGGGCGTCCCAGGGTGGAATCTGTGGGTATGTCCGTTTGACGTGGAATATGGCCATCAGATCCAACTCTGCGCTATGTTTGTACATTATCCATCGGAGCAAACGAGCCGGAGACTGTTTTTCGGGAAAAGGGAAATGTCTGTCGAGAGGAGATGTTGATAAATGAACGAAATTAAGGATCAAAGTTTTATCTCTCGATTTGAGTTCTCGGTTTGTTGTTCATCTGGTACAGTCATCCTGTGGGAAGCAGTTGGAAGCGAGGCGTCTCTAGAGGGAATGTAACGTGAGTTATTTTGGAACATAAATTCCCAAACCGACCGGGAGTGGCTTCCATTTGCCATCACTGACTGCTGCTGGTTGCAACCTTGATCTCGCTGCCATCTCCATCATGGACGATGAACTGGAGCGATTTGAATCTAGATTTCGCTATCAGATGGACAGATTGAAACTGCAATATTCATTAATAACATTTCTTCCCGAATCACTCCTGGATTGGCAATTGGAATTAAATTCTTCAAATTGCTTCGGGTGGGTTGTTTGGTAGATGGGAATCGCCGAGTTGGCAAATGGGAATTAAATTGCAGGAATTCTTATCTACCGTTGCTGAACAACACAGAAAACGAGCTCTGTTTTGGACGTTGGTATGTGGTGAAAATCCTGTACATTTTTATGACCATCACCGCCCAAATGATGATGAACGAGCTAGCTTAGAAACTGGAAAAATAGCTATCAAGCAACTCACAGTTTTTACGATTATGGCTTGTGCGATGATGCAACTCAGGTTCCAGAACACATACACACCGAGAAGGAAGGGCTGTTTGGGATCGACCCCTTTTGGAAACATTTCATTTAACTACTTCCCTTCGGTTAAAAGGAACCGTTTATTCGAAATCATGAATCGGATGTTAATCACCTTGAAAATGGAAATCGTAAAAAAATAAGCTTTAATGTACACTTAATTCTTGCATGAAAAAGTGCTCTACGACGACCCTGGAGAGAAGGAGTTTTTTTTATTGCCCCAACGTTTTATCTGAATCCTTTCAGTAGTCCTGCCTTGGGGTGAGTTCAAATCAAATGGAGAGATGGTTTTTTTTACAACCAACGGCAAAAAGGTGCAAGTAATGGGCCAGTCATGGGTATTTGGTTCGATTGTCGGTATGTAACATTTGAGATTTGAAACTTTTCACAATTTCATTTGACGAAGAGTGTCATTGTGTTTGTCACCTTACAGCGAAGAAGAAGGCAAGCATAAGAAAATGATCTTCTTCTTATTCTTTCTGTATTAAGGTGGCTTTCAGCGTCGTGTCGGTTCACAGTCAGAAGGAGGCACCCCCACTATACATATCGCAGTCATCAAGACATAAGCCTGCTCCAACGACTTTATTTTTCTTCCCGAAGGATGACATGACCAGAGATTTTTTCGTCTCAGGAAATTCGCACTGACCTCGACTGGGATTGAACCCAGACCCACTGTAAACATAGAGTTTAATGTTTAATGAATTAGACATATATTTCTAATCGTAATAGTGGTAGCACTTCCCTTCACATGGAAACGTCCTCTTTCAGATGCCTCCGATGTCTTGATATTGAATGACCTCTGCTTTAAAATTCATACAAATTCGAAAATCTCAAGCAGAACATTTATATTAGAGTCAATGTTAGAATTCTGCATCTAGCCATACAATGTTTACCCACTCATTGGGGAAATTTTCCACTTTACCGATAGTGAGACGGTTTATCTCATGCTATAGACCTGCATTTGCGACCAAGAATTTCACAAGTAGTGAAAGGATCAAACATTCTGCTCATTTATTTTTTCGTCACGTCGTAGGACGCTAATATAAAGGCACTTACAAATAAAGGTGTGATACTGGTGGGCTGTGTAACAATGCTCAATTGGACCTTTTTGCGCTATTTGAGTGACAACAGCTGGACTGTGAAAACTATCGTGCGATCACTTTCCTTAATGCCGCCTATAAAGTATTATCCCAAATCATCTTCCAGCGACTGTCGCCACTAGCGAATAGATTTGTGGGAAGTTATCAGGCCGGTTTCATCGAAGGACAGTCCACAACTAATCAAAACTTCACTTTGCGGCAGATCCTCCAAAAGTGCCGTGAATATAGAGTACCAACGCATCATCTATTCATCGAAATCAAAGCCGCATATGATACAATTAACCGATATGAGCTATGGAAGCTGACCCGACTTATCAAGGCTACGATGGATGGAACCCAGTGCTGTGTGAGGATATCGGGTGGATTATCGGGTTCATTAGAATCCCACAGGGGGCTTCGTCAAGGTCTCTCTTGCCTCCTGTTCAACATTGCTCTTGAAGGTATTATGCGACGAGCGGCGTTTAACATGCGAGGCACGATTTTCAACAGATCCGGTCAATTTATCTGCTTTGTCAATGACGTGGATATTGTCGGCAGAACATTTGAGGTAGTAGCAGAGCAGTACACCAGACTAAAGCGCGAAGGAGAGAAGATTGGGTTGAAGATAAATACGTCCAAAATAAAGTACATGCTGGCAGGTGGAACCGAGCACGACAGGACCCGACTGGGCAGCAGTGTAACGATCGACGGCGATGAGTTACAGGCAGGGATAAGGTGCGACTCAAATCTCTTTGAGTGCAGCACGCGCTGCTACGAGACAGCACATTAAATTTCAAAGAGACGTGAAAGTGCAGTCTGTACTCTCGTGCACCCTTGTTGTGCCGTGCGCTCAAAGCCGCACATCTCATTTTGAATTATCTCTCGTCTCTTTGGGTGCTAACGATTGCACTCTCCCTTGTCGTCTCTGTGCACACAAGTGCAAAAATCAGACACGGCGGCATGGACCGGACTGTGAATGTGAATAAGGATTTTAATAAAATTTTCCCTCTATGAACCCATACAATGCCTTTTTGTTACTAGCATCAACACTTTTCATTTTGCTACCATTTACCAAAGCATGAGCCAAAGCACAGAGTAAAGCACTGAGTAGAGCTCTGAGTAGAGCACTGTGCATTACTCTTTGTCTCTGAAAGAGTAGTGCATGTGCGGCTATCTGTCTCTCGTGCTGCTACGAAATCTCTCGCACTTTCGTTTTGTGCGCTCTTCTGAAACAGGAGACGCACACTTGAAATTGGGTGAAGCACTTGCCTATTTTGCACTACTCTGTGTTTCTCGACAATCCCTGGTTACAGGTAGTTGATGAATTTGTCTATCTCGGCTCACTGGTTACTGCGGACAACGATAACAGCCGTGAGATCCTGAGGCGGATTATCAGTGGAAGTCGTGTCTACTATGGGCTCCACAAGCAACTACGGTCAAACAAACTCAGTTCCCGTACGAAGTGCATCCTGTACAAAACGCTTATAAGACCGGTTGTTCTCTATGGGCATGAGACGTGGACAATGCTTGAAAAAGATCTGCGAGCACTCGGAGTTTCTGATCGACGGGTGTTAAGAACCATCTTTGGTGGAGTACAGGAGGACGGACTATGGAGGCGAATGATGAACCATGAGCTCACACAACTCGCCGGCGAACCCAGTATTCATAATGTGGCAAAAGGTGGAAGGATACGCTGGGCAGGGCATGTTGCGAGGATGCCGGGCAACTATCCTGCAAAAATGGTGTTCGACGGGAATCCGGTTGGTACAAGACGACGTGGGGCGCAATGAGCAAGATGGTCAGATCAGGTAAGAACTAGGGGGTACAAGGTGCCCAAGGGACTGGAAAGGAACAGCCACAAATCGGGCATTATGGAGGGATATTGTGTATCAGGCTTCTTTATAGTATTGTGACGCTATGCCATGTAAATAAAAAAATAGGGTGACAACCTATGGTATTATTTTTTTTTAAATTTTATTCGAAGATCAAAGTACCTGTATTTTTTCCTCCCTTCGGATATGTGATCTGGTCGCGATGGTTGGACCTAAGCTATTAGCACTGAGATGGCTATCAAAGGCATATCCTGCCGTGGTGGTTCACATGTTGGCAGTTTTTAATTAAATGCGCGTTACATATCTTGCATTTATGCACTGATTTTACAGATGTTATCCAAATGACGTCTTGTCTTAGAGATTTGAATGCTGTTGAAATCTGATGGGGCTCTCTCCTCAGTAACAATGATGTGGGATTTCTTCTTGGCAAAAATAAAAAAAACACTGACTAACAAAATTACAAACTGACCATTGAAGAAACAGACGGAAGGATTAAAAATTCTCTAACGTGGCTCCTTCCGAATCATTTCCAACAGGGTCTCCTTAGGCGACCTGTTCCCTGTACAGCTGGTAAAGACTGTATTCGATGAAATTTGGACACACGCAATTGTTCGTAACTTTTTAGCGAGTGGGTAAAAATTATTGAAATTTTAACTGAATGTATTTCATTGTGTTGTGTCGAGTGATTTCAGTGATGGCTTCAAATGAAGAAATAGTGCGCCAACAAATTTTGGGCACTCACTTCGAAAACCCAAACGCTTCTCATCGATGGATCGGAAAACAGCTCGGAATCGCACATTCAACCGTATCTCATGTGATCAAAACGTTCAAGGACCGTAAGACAACCAAGCGGAAAAATGGTAGTGGCAAAAAACGTGGCACATCAAATCCGGAGATGGTATTGAACTAATTTAAGCTTTATCCCAACATTTCGATCAGGGATGTTGCGAAAAAGGCGAAAGTTTCAGTTTGTTTTGTGCAGAAAACAATGAAACGTTCTGGATTACATGTGTACAAGGTCCAGAAGGCACTGAACCGGAGCGATAAACAGAACTCAGTGGCCAAAACTCGTGCAAGAAAACTTTACAGGGAGTGGTTCACAAAACCGTTCTGAATTGTGATGGACGATGAGAGCTACATTAAAGCCAACACCAAACAAATGCCAGGACAGGAACACTACGTCGCCACCTCTAATTTGGCCATTCCAGAGAGTGTACGGAAGAAGAAACTGTCGAAATTCGCCAAAAAATTCCTTGTCTGGCAAGCGATCTGCGGATGTGGCAAAATGGGTCAGCCCTTCATCACCTCTGGGACCGTCAACGGACAAATCTACAAGGACGAATGCCTCCAATAACGACTTCTGCCCTTCTTGAGATCTCACGATGGCCCGACACTGTTTTGGCCGGATTTGGCATCTTGCCACTTTGCCCGGCCCGTCTTAGACTGGTACAAAGATAATAATGTAGTTTTTGTACCAAAACACGTCAACCCTCCAAACACTCCGGAACTTCGCCCAATTGAAAAATGTTGGGCAATCATGAAGGCAAAGCTCGTTAAAACTCCAAAACTAATAGAAAATGAACTTGAACTAAAGAAAGTGTGGTTAAAAGTAAGTTAGCAAGTCGGTCCTATCATTGCCAAAAATTTGATGAAAGGGGTCAAGGCAAAGGTGCGGACATTTGGGTTGGAAGAAGAGGTTCAATAAACCAATGATGTCAAAACTTAACCATTTAGTAGTACTTTATTTCCAGAAAGTTTGAAAAGAATCGGGCTCAAGGAACATTTTTGGTGACCTATTTTGTGTGTCCAAATTTCATCGAATACAGTCTTTAAAACGATTCGAAAGGATTTACGCAACGATATCATCAAAGGCTTGGCGTAGTGGTTTCAACTCTATTCAGAGTCCCGCCAGTAAACCTTCATAAAAGAAACATTTGTCTCGATGTCGAGAGGATTAAAATTAGGCGAAGAGATAGTCAAAACTTTGTGCAGTTTCCAACATCTTTCGACTCTCGCAGACATCTGCTTTGCAGTCAAGCCATGCCCAATTGTTTTCTCAATATATTCCTGATCGTTGACTGCGCAATTTCTAGTTCTTTCGGCTAGACTTACCAGGATTCCGCGACTTATACGGACTTATCAAGAGCTCCCTTTTTGCATCCATAACTAGCATGAGTCTCAAACGCATGAAAATTCAAAACAAACTTACTAGCCATGTTGTGACTTGAACACGATTGGAAAACTAGGAAAATTCAAATTAACACTTCACTTTATCACTTTAAATAAAAAGAAACTGAAAGATTTTTTCAAACTTTCACTAGTAAAAACAAGCAAATTATTTTAAATTTCACTAGAAAATCTTATCTTTTCTTCTGACTTTAGAAGAAAAATATGCAAACATGTCTATGGTTAATCCATCAAAAGTTACACATGTTTAAAAACACTGGCAGAAATTACCACTCACCCTGTAAAAAGTCGATATTAGGAAAGAGGTGACATCTCATCCATTTGACAGGTCTCCTGCTCGATTGAGTGGTTTTTTATAAAATTTTGATAAATAATTGCTTGCTCCAAACGAACCTTGTCGCCTCTTTCCTAATACAGGCTCTTTAACAATAATAACATTCATCACACATTGCTAAGAAGTCCTACGTCACCTGTGCGTACAACCCCATACGGTTGTCCCTTGTAGTTTTTATGTGTGTCAGATTAGTTTTAATTTCTTCTTTTGCTTTTAGCATTCAAAGCTTATTGCTTTCACAATTCGCTTATTGCTTGCTCTCAACGTACTGTTCTATAAATGCACTTCCACAGTTATTAATTGAGAGCTTTCGTTGCCAGGTACCCTTTTTAAATTGGCATGATTGTGTGGCAAGTACAATCATACCCTATTTCCAGGGAGTCGAGAAATTTTCCTTAACAAAAAATTCCCAAACCAGACCGGGAATCGAACCCAGTCACCTCCAGCATGGTATTGCTTTGTGCTTAGGATGGACACATTTCTTTGAGTTTTGATTTGATAATGTCAAAATTCACTTGAAATTTTAGTTCAACCAACCAAACATTAGTCAAAAATATTCCCTCTCGTGGGTCAAAGTTTTCAAGAGGGATTATCTCATGCTACGAACATGCATGTGAAACCAAGAAATTGACCAGTAGTGAAAGTATCACATATTCTAGTCATTTTTTTCACTGACACGTCGTAGAACGTTTATATAAAGGCACTCACATCAGGTGTGATACTGGTGGGTTATGCCGCTATTCACTCTTAGACTTCTTACTTTCAATTCAAATGTTTTGATCAGGGTAATTATCTGATTTCAAAATGAGGCACATGGTCACATAAAAGTGTTACTTAAGACTGCCGCTAACAAGCATTTATATTGGAGATAGGACGCGGAGGGGCCCGCTTGAGGAACACCATTTGAATCACCTTTCGATGTGATTTGTATCAGTAGCAGTGTTTGATGAGTGAATTACAGTATCATAGGATTATTGTTTTTGTGTAACCTAGTTACATTCACGGCGGTCGGATTGAGTAGGAACATGAACTCTCGAAACCAGACAGTAAATTAATGGAAGGGAAAAAAAAATTAAGGATAAAGATAGGAAACAGAATCGTCTATGCCTAGGTTTCATATTTGAAATATTTTTAGATTTGGAATGGCTACAGATCCCAAGGTGAGCAACAACCACAACCACAACCACAATGACCACGAGTGGTCACGAAGTTCAAGCACTAAATCAGCCTTCCCCGGACGCGGTCTAGGTAGCCGAGAATTGCGGTGAAATGGATCGATAAATGAACAAAGGACCTTCCTAACCATGGCCTACATGCAAAGACTGCACACAAAGAGAAGTATCATCAGTCCTATATCAGTCAGTACATAAGAAATTAAACAGAAATCAAATAACACAGAAATTTTATTAACAACATACATGTTTTTGAAGAGAACTTACGTAATTTAACATAAACACATTAAACATTTCAGGTCATTTTGTAGCAACGCGGCCATCTCATTCCAAGAGCTCTACAAACCCCTTACCAGAACCTAATCGTTATCCTCTCCCATGGCGTTCAAGTAGTCCGCATAGACCAGTTCGCCATTACCCCTTCCTAACTTTTGGCTTTGGATTGACTTGCGCTCACATTAACTCACCAAACGCTGAAATGAAAATGAATCTACCAGGAAGCTTACCGCGAGCAGGAGACTTGTAGAATTTGAGCCCTGAAATCTGCTTTGGCGTATCTTTCTTCGATCAAGAGAGATATTCATCGTGTTCATATTCATTGGTCGTACAATTTACGAGCTCGAGTTCTGGCCACTGTTTGTTGTTTGAAGCTTCAATTGTGTTGTTTACTTGCTCGGTAACATTTATAATCCTTCCGAAAACGGATTCGCCAAACAACGGTCAAAGTACAACGGTCGACAGTCAGCCTTTTTGGGATCAGCTTTGATTTTCCGAATGACCTTTAACCGCAGTTGACGATCAACGACTCCACTTGATTTTCACTTTGTGGGCAGTTTGTTAAAATTTCCTTGTACTTTTTAATCACTCGCGCCACAGTACTTTTAGGATAATCCAGCAGTTTAGCCAGCTTCCGATTCGACGCAGATGGATTTTTCATGAAACTGTGTACAATTATTTTTCTTTTTTCTCCCTGCATGATGAATATCTTCAAACCACGTTAGTTTTAAACTGTGAAGCAAACCCTAGCGGAACAGTTTACAAACAACAAAACGCTGTGAAAAACTTCCCTGGGCTCTGGCAAAACCTTGAGGTAGTTTAACTTCAACTACCAGGTCCCAGGGCTGGTCTGGTTCTTTACCATTTTAGAAAGAAGCACACTTGTGTTGTCAGATCAGTGATAATGCAGCCCAAAAATGCGTCTGAAAATCCTCCAGTATTTCCTATCGATAAACATTATTATACTGAGATAGTGATCTATGGTCAAGTACAGAATTTGTGAATAGTTGGAATGTTGCACTTGATCATATAAACGCAGTTGAAAAATCTGCATACTTTATTATCACAACCTAGCGCACTTTTGGAAAGCATTATCACAAGGGGAGCCTGTTCCATTATTCATCTCATGATCCATTATTCGGAATTATAGGAGTTTGATATGTGAATGAATTTGTTCCTTTTGTTATTAAGTTACTTTCAACTTCCAAAAATAAATAACATTAAATTTAAATAAAAAGTTAGAAATCCGATGGTTACGCGTCGATCTTTCGTTTTCAAATTGTGCGAATTGCTAAGAGATGAAATGAACATGGAAATGGTAACCCAAGATGCTATGCTTGTATCAAAGCTTTCTACCGTGAGGCGATTTTGCTTACTTCATTCTAGATACCAAGTTTTGAAGAAAAGTGGAGCTCTTACAGTGCGCATCGGCAATTGACGATATACTACGTCATCAAGATGAAGTCCTGATGAAGAATTTCAAATAAAATTCAAGATTCAAGACAAAGTCCCCGATACTGGATGAAAAATCCTGTCTGTTTCTAACGAAACATTACACGGATCGTCACAACAGACGCAAGCTAAAAATTAAGATAAGTAATAAATGTATTACCCCTCTCAACATATCAAAAGCTTTTAAGGTACGCATCGACAATGAGCGATTTACCTTGTCATCAAAAAAAGTTTTGCTGGAGAACTCAAAACAAATTTCAAGACCAACCTTCCAAACAAGAAGCAAAATCTCATCTTGAAACGAGAGAACAAGAATTATAGTAATATCAAGCAAAACAGGTATTTTGGAAGATATCGTTGACAGTTAATCACAAGGTAATAGATTATATCTAGGATTTTTTTCAAAAGGGCGAATCTAACAATGAGAGGCTCTCTCCTCTCTCGCTCTCTTTCATTTATTACAGCGCCATTATAATTTTTTTGAGGGATTCTTTAGTACAGATATAAACACAACAGTGCTGGCTACCATACTCTACAAATAGTTGAATGTAAAACGTAACGCTGAATGGAATATGAATGAAAAAGAAAGTAATCAAAGAGAGTCCCTCAATTGCAGATTCGCCCTAATGAAAAAATACTCTAGATATTTGCAAATGATTGATGTATACTCTTCTCCCTACAGCCTTACATGCCAACAATTATACCCCCTCCCCAATCCTGTGGGTAGTGATGCAATATCATTGTACACTTTTAGTGTGCACTAATAGTGTATCCCGCAAAATTCAAATCCCCCATGGGAAGAAACGTTGCGTAGCCCAGTCAACTATCCCCTGATGTATTATGTAAGGTTAGAGTTCTTGTACTCAAACTGGTGACCTGGCGCCTCGCCCCTTTATACGTCAATAAAATAAAATAAAATAAACAAAACGCTGTGAAAAACTTGCACATTCAACCACTATCAATAAAATGAAGTACCACATTCCTAAATGATCTAACCTTTAGTAATCGCCAGTGTCAATATAAAGGACTCTAAGCACTTTAAAAGTTGTGTTAAATATTGCCTGAAGTTATCTTTCGACATTTAAAAGTTGTAAGTACATGTATGTATAAGCTTTTGAAATATTTATTTTATTAAATTTCGATCTCTAAGTGTCTAAGTGTGCGCTCGCACCTTACACTTAACTCCACTCATAAGGTTCTGTACAACATCTGGCTGCAGACTCTTCTGTACGGAAACCCACCTTTTCCTAATGTCTTCCTCAGATTTGACCTCCTTGGGATGCTTCCATAGTGCCTGCTTCATAACAGCCCATTTTTTTCCAATGGACCTTAGTTCCGGTGCCTTGGGGGTGGTCCATGTCCTTGGGTACACAAGTGACCCCGTTAGCTTCGTACCAGTCTATGACGACATTCGAATAATGGCATGAAACTAGATCCGGCCAGAAGATCGTAGGGCCCTTGTGTTGCTTTAGAGAAAGTGATTTGGAGCCTTCTGCTCTTTGTACGTATGCAGTCTTTCCCGGTCAAACGAAAGACTTGTGCAGATTCAACTTTTTGGCCACATCCCTGACCGAAGCATTGGGATTTCGCTTAAACGCTTAGAACTCCAGTCTGACCGCATTCCTCCTTCCGTTCGATTCTCAGAGTTTCGTAGTAACGTTTAATCACACGACTCACCGTTGACTGCACGATTCCGAGTTGTTTTCGGGTGTCCCGATGAGAGAGATAAGGATTTTCCAGCTTCTTGTGCAAAACCAATTCGCGACTTTGCTTTCCGTGTGACGACAATTTTCCAATTTTCGGAAAACTGACAGCAATAAAAATATAAAAAAAAAACTGCTTTTACCAAATTTTTTAAAATATAAAATACGCAATGGCTAATTTTATACAGTGTTTTTTTCCATGATACAATTTGATGTGAAACACCCTTTAGTAAATAAACGGTTTTGTTTCTTATTTCAGAATTCAAAAGAGATCTGAAAAGTGACGTATGAACTTTGTTGGAGCAGCAGGTCTATAGCACGAACAAAATTTGTACTGCACGAGTTGTTGTGTCTTCTCGTCTCTTCCTGCATCTTTTTCTGTTTCTTCTTTTTCTTCTTAATTTGAGCGACGTTTGATCAGAAAGGGCCAGCAACTGCGACTATATGACCCACTATTATTATTGTTTTTCGCGTTTTACAGGTTGAGTTTGTCTTCTTTACAGAACTCCATTATTTGTTCGAGCAATTTCGTACTCTGTAAGTCAAGTATGTTTTTGACCACTTCCGTCGTGTTTACGTATTGTCCATCAAATTCATATTTACATCTTAGAAGGTTGTAGTTAACGCAATACAGAAGCAGGCGTTCTGCACTTTCGACTTCATCACATATCTCACAATCAGAGCATTTTCAACAATCTTCATTTTGTGTAACCAATAGTTTGAATAGTCGTGACCACTGATTAGCCTATTCAGAAGCCTGACTTGTTTGCCACTTAGGTCAAGTCCTTTATACTATGAGGTGTAATTGAATTGGAATTTCCTTCCTTTATCTGCAGAGTATTCCTGATACCATTTGTCTGTTCTTTCGGCTTTGCGTTTCTTAAAGTTAAATTGCGCATCCTTCAAAAATCGTGGATTTTTAACTGTGTAGAACGCTTGAACTAGTCCGTTTTTAGCTAGACTATCTGCTTTTTCGTTTCCGGTTGTATTTACATGCGATAGATTCCGATAGCACATTCGTTTTCGTCTTTCGACGCATCCGTAAAAATCCTTCCTTGTTTGTTGTATTTTCCATTCATAGCACCAAGAGCCGCCTGTTTCAGTACTTTGTTGTTCAATTCTTTCTTCGCTGTTGTAATTCCTTGCAAAGTGTGCTTTATTGTGATTTCACCGACCAAAATAAACATGTTTACCGACGAAATGGAGTCGAATACTTCCTGTTGTTTCAAATACAAAAATCCCATGGAAGAAAGTATACAGGTGTCTGGTTTTTGCTCCCTCAGTGCTTTTAGTTGCTTAGCAACTATGTTGTTTCGGTAACATATTCGACCCTCACCTTGATTGGGTCCTGGCAACTAACAGCATGTTACGTTGAGAGGTGTTGTTCTTGTTTGTCCAGTCGCTTTTTGCAAGAACTGATTGATGATGGTCTCCAATTTCTTCAAACTTGACTGGCAGGTGTTGTTATGCGCCATACATTCGTACTCCGTTACACTCCCAAACAAACTTCCATACAGTCTTGTGGGTGGCTCCCATATTTAAGCCCAGATAGTACTTTTAGTATGTACTGTCTGTCTCTCAGCTTTTCATCAAGCTGACGAACGTGGACTCAAAAGCTTAACGTTCGATCAATGTAGACTCCTAGGTCCTTTTTATTCTGAACCGTTTCGACCGCTTGTCCGTATATATTTTACTGATATTTGTTTATTACTGGCCTGGAACAAAATGGCCTTAGTTTCTTGGGTGCTTATTTTAAGGTTCAGCTCGTCTGTTCTGGTCTAAAAATAGTTTATGTACAGTTGTGCCTTCGTGTTGATCTGTTCGAGATTTTTTCCTTCCACAAGTACAGGGTGCGGCAGAAAATAATGCGAAAATTTGTTCTATTTCTTTCAAATCCCATTTTCAACTAATTCAAGCAATAATATCAACATTTTCGAGTGCAGTTATCTTTCTAAAGTCCTTTTAAACAAATTTATTCAATGTGTCCTCCATTTTTATTAATAACATCCTCGAGCCGACGCCGGAAACCAGAGCATACCTTTCGGACGTAGTCCTCCGACATTGACTGCCATGTGCGTGTTATGGTTGACTTCAGGGTGATGTTTTGCAGGCTCGTGCTTCAACATATGCCCAGATCGAATAATCCAACGGATTAAGATCTGGACTGCTAGGGGGGCACAAATCCCTCGGCCAAAACTTCATGTTATCGTTCAACCGTTGTTGGGTTCGATTGGACGTGTGACACGGCGCTCCATCCTGCTGTAGGACAACATTTTGGTCTTCGGAAAAGTTGGCCTTCACCCAGGGAAGCACTTGGTCCTTTAAAATACCGATATACACTTCGGTATTGATTTTAACCCC
Organism: Aedes japonicus; assembly: GCA_034211315.2. Lineage (NCBI taxonomy): Eukaryota > Metazoa > Arthropoda > Insecta > Diptera > Culicidae > Aedes > Aedes japonicus. Next base: position 27,378 of record JASCZW010012441.1, read on the forward strand.
AGCATCAATGAAAACAGGCGGTATTTTCAAACCGTTGGACGCCACCAAGCCAAACATCATGACACCAGCCGGATGTTTGGTTTGAAATTTGAATTTCACTTTTTCCGGAACGTTCTACATTTTCTGCAGGACCGTGCGGCTGTTGGCCCGGCATCGATGCTGAAAAGCTTTTCGTCGGAGACCAGGATTATAATTTTTTTCTTCTTCAACAAGGAAAGCAATCTCTTGGAACGAGTCACCCGTAGTTCTTTGACCCGGTCCGTAATCAAGTGGCGTTTCACTTTTGCTCTGGAAGATTCATGCAGGTTTCTTTGATGATTCTCCGCATGGATTAAATTTTCTCCGAAATATTGGCTTCCTTTGCAAGTTGATGGCTTCCCGGCTTCCGCTGCTTAGGACCATCCTGCAGGGCCTTTTTATGCGGTAAACTGTTGCCAAATGGCACCTACCACCTTGGCAATTTCTTTTGGCTGCTTCTGGGCGAGCAACAAACTGGTGATCACTTCTTTCGCGAACATTTTGACGAATTTGCAATAAAACAAATAGAATGTTTGGATGCAGCACTTGAAAGTTAACATAAACAAATACACTTTCGACAGAAATTAGTCACTAGCTACTCGAATTAACCCAATACTCAAGTTTGTACATTTTCGAATTATTTTCTGCCGCTCCCTGTACACCAAAGTCTTGCGTATACATGTTTAATAATGTAGGAGACAAGACGTCTCCTTGATGTAATCTATTGATCACTTTACTTTCAATGTGTCCATTCCGCATAGCCATTCGTAATTTGTGGTTTTTCAGGAAGGAATCTACCCATATTTGGATTTCGACTCTTCCGAAATGAAGGTTCGTGAATTACTCGCAGAGATATGAGTAACACTTAATCCCTGGTGAAGAACAGATTTGATGCCATTGTCTTGATGATGATTTGGTTTCATTCTCAAAATCGAGAAAACCACAGATACATATAGGTACTATGCACTTGGAATGGAATGACGTTTATACTTTACAATAGTATCCTTCAATTGACTTTGATCGATTCAGCATTGTTGTTCATACCCAAACACAGCCTACTTG
>JASCZW010012442.1:0-28452 GCA_034211315.2 Aedes japonicus
ATATGGTATGAGCATGACTGTGAGCATGAGCATCTGCATTATTGACCACCCGCGGTTGCTACTCTGTTATTTCCAGATCAGCTGTAATTACACAGAGCATCGACAGATGGTACTTGGGACTAGCATACATTTTCAATGTGTTAAAACTGTTGATCCCAAATTCCCGCCCAAATGCAGGTCTAACAACGAAAGGGTAGGAATATTTTGACGGGATACTCGCTTTATTGCAGGCCGAGAATATCTCGGCACTTCCACGTGAAATCACTGGAATGTTGAATAAAAATGTGGGTTTGGCAGTAGGTTACGTTTTGGTAAACGAAACGATGAATTTGTTCAACTTCTAGTAAATAATGTATGCATAAGACTGGTTTCCGAAGAATCCGATGTGGACCGGTTCGTATCAATAGTACAAATATCCGTTATGAACTGATTTAAACCATCAATAATGATGCTGTTGGAGCCTCTCACGAAGTGTGACAGTGAATTTTCATTTGGAAAAACAAGATAAATTTCAGTTCACGCTTCAAAGTCAAGTTGTATTGATTTTATACAACAGCAATGGTCTTATCAGGGCCGCTCACAAAGTGTGATGATGGGTTTTCAATGGAAAAACAAGTTAAATGTGAAGTATCACTTGAAAGCCAATTTGCTCTCATTGAAACCAGCAGTAGGTGTGTTGCTGGGGGCAGTCACAGAGTTGAATATAAGTTTTTCATTGAGAGGGCAATGTAAATTTAAAACTACTCTTGAGAGCCAATCTGACCTCATTGCAATCAATAGTAAGGAAGCTGTTAAGGCCATTCTCAATGATGTGGTAGGGGTATTTCCTTTGATTTTGGAATTTTAATTTTGAAAAAAAAACATGCTGGTTTTTAGCTGGTTGCTGGTTTTTAGTGCACAACTATGCTGAAAATATTTAAATTACTTTTGGTAAGTTCATTTTCTTCTTGTAGCTGTAGAGTCAAAAGTATCAATTGAACAAACATTGTTCAGCTCCACAAGCTCTTTATTTTAGAAAATTCTTCAATATTTTTGTTGATATTCAGAGAAATTTGATGATATATTTAAATATCCATGTTGATATTGTCTTCCCCTTGACATTATTTGAAAGAGCTTCGTTTCCTATGACACTTTTGATTGTTTCTATAAGTTTTCATTCCAATTTTTCAATCAGGATTTAACATTTCGCCAAGTTTATCAAGTTACAGCTCACGACCATACAAAGTCTCGAAAAGGTGCGCTCACAATCACCATGTTAGCGCGATATTTCATCGATCGATAAAAATAAGATTGTTTTAAAAAAAATTTGCACTTTCAGATGATGCATAAAAACCTGCACGTTTTTCACAATTAAACAACCCAATTGAAAAGTTACAATATATTTACTGAGTTCGAGTAAATAACGAAATTTCGCAAATTCAATTCCAGAGTTACCAAACGAACTTTTATCATCACGATAATCAAAACTAGGACAAAAAGTTTGTTTGATTTAATTTTTACTAATAAAAAAAAGAGAGTAGCAACATAGGGATACGTCAAAATATTCTACGTTTCTCCAAGGGAAACCAAAACCTTATTCGGACAGTTTTTTTTCGGAAAATCATAGGCAACCATAGGAAACCATTTCGAAAATCATATGCATGACACATTTGGCCGGCAAAGTTTGCTCAAATCACTTTAAATACAAATAATTCTACTGTTGCACAGATATAAAACTGGACGATGCAATAACCGTTTCATATAAGTTCTATACGTACTTTTTATGTTGCCTTCCCAACAAACATCGGTGTTGAATTAGAGCGTGTTCAAGCATATGGAGAAGCTATTCAGCTGTTTCTTCTAGAATAGCTGAATAGCTTCTCCAAATTTGTTTGAACAAGCTCTTATTCAACACCGATGTTTGTTGGGTTATGCGCGTTAGCAACTTATTTTCCACATACTAATGCGATATCTTGACAACGTTTTAAAAACATATTTGCAACTAATGCTTCGATTTTTTCTTGTTTCATGTATGTTATTATCAAGTAACAACTAAATAAATGAAACATATGATTGGTTTTTATGATTGGATATGATTGGTCAATACGTAACATATATGTTATGTGTAGTGAACTTAATGGAAACTTGTCACTAAAAGCGAATATTGTGAATATTCATAGCTTCGTCATATTGGTGAAATTAGTTACGCTCGATGGTCGTATTTTTTTGTGAATTCTCTGGGTATAAAATTGTCGTCACTGATGCTGTCGTCATCACTGTTGTCTGCGTCGCTATTGTATTCATTGCTGCCGTCAGTACTGCTGTCTTTATTGCTAAAGGGCGAACACGAAATTATTGCGACACCGAAAATGTCATGTCAATTTTTTTTATAATGTTTAGAATCAAACCAAAATTTTAGGGTAGTTTTATACACATATTTACTTCAAAAATCAAAAGAAAAGTTAATCAATGGAGCCTTGAGTGTAAAATTGAACGCATTTTCGCTTGATGCCCTCCATCAAAGTCTTTACAGTGTCATCCGGTACCAGTTTCTCAGTTTTTTTTTTCATTTTCTTAACATGTCCTTCTCGTCTTTGACTGTCTTCTTGCTCTTCCGAAGTTCCCGCTTCATCATTGCCCAGTACTGCTCCACCGGGCGCAGCTCCGGACAGTTTGGCGGATTCATGTCCTTTGGAACAAAATGGACAGAATTGGCCTCATATCACTCCAGGACACTTTTAGAATAGTGGCATGATGCCAAATCTGGCCAAAATAGCGGAGCTTCGTCGTGCTGCTGCAAGAACGGCAAAAGGCGCTTCTCGAGGCACTCAGATTTGTAGATCTCGCCATTTACTGTGCTCTTTGTCACGAAAGGCTCACTCCTCAGTCCGCAAGAGCAGATGGCCTGCCAAATGAGATATTTGGAGGCGAACTTCGACATTTTCTTCTTCTTAAATTTGTCGTCCACATAGAACTTGCTCTTGCCGGTGAAAAACTCCAACCCCGGAATTTGCTTAAAATCGGCTTTTATATACGTTTCGTCGTCCATCACACAGCAGCCATATATTGTCAGCATCTTCTCGTAGAGCTTCCGTGCCCGAGTTTTAGCCGTCGATTGTTGCCGCTCATCGCTGTTTGGGAAGTTCTGTACCTTGTATGTATGTAGTCCAGCTCTCTTCTTTGCATTCTGAACGTAGCTCTGCGACATGCCGATCTTTTTAGCCAAATCACGGCTTGAGACGTTGGGATTTGCTTTAATCATCCGCTTCACCTTTCCCTCCGTCTTTTCGTTCTCCGGTCCCGGTTTTCTTCCAGCTCCTTTGCCGTGGTCCAACGTCAACTGCTCCTGGAACCGCTTCAACACTCTGGAGACGGTTGAATGGTGAATGTTCAACATTTTTCCCAACTGCCGGTGCGAACGGTCAGGAAATTCCAGGTGTTTGGAAAGAATTTGTTCTCTCGACTCGCGTTGGTTCACCTCCACTTTCGTTGAATCGAAAAACATGACTTCGAGTTTGACAGCATGTAAACAATACACATAAATGAGAAAGTGTGCAAGATTTGGTTGATTTTTACCCAATGGTAAAAAAGTTATGCCCTGTTGTATGTGTCGCAATAATTTCGTGTTCGCCCTTTATAATTTTGTCAACGGATCTCTGGATTACCTTTCTCCTCATGCGGAATTCCATTCTCAAAAGCCAGCACCTGATTAACCGTTTCTTCGAAGCTTCTATGTTTTTTTGGAATATGGGGGGCCAACAGCTTCAAGCATTTGCTTGTTTTGTTTATAAAAATTTCCGCTTCGTTTTACTTTCCTCCACAGCTTCTTATCTCCTTATCCTCTCCAAATTCATAACAAGGCATTGTAAATAGCTTTAAAAATCTTTTTATTGATATTTCCAACCACACTTTGGCGCATCTTCAAACGTACACTGTTCTCTATATTTTCGAATCGCAGATCGTACCGCTCCGACGCTTACACCCTCTTCCTTGGCCAATTTTCTCAAGGAGAGTCCGCTCACAGTGCACCATTTGTGCACGATATTTCTTCCTTGTTCCGGAGTAAGACCGTGCATTTTGATAGGTAACACAAAACTGAACACTTTTTTGATGCTTTGTCAACATGTTGAAATATTTGATTATATTCAAAGTGACCCTTAAAATAAGGTGTGTTATACTTTCTGGAACAGTCGTTAGTTGCAATTTGGTTGCATAACAATAAAATCTTCATTATAGGAACAATTTGGTCAAGTTGGTTGGAAGCATGAAGTTCCATAATACTGAATTAAAACAAACTGTTTCTGCTCTATGAATTTCAATAACAGGCTTAGTTTGGATTAAATTCACTCAAGTGCAATAGTTTTGTAATAAACAGGCTTCTCCTTTTCTAACTCGTGCTTTTATTTGTTGGTGCTCGTGCCATCTGCTACTATTTGGCAACGTTATTGAAATTCATAGTATTTTATGAAACATGAATCGAACTTTGATGAACCGGCATATGTTATGTGTACCTGTTTAGAAACATGTTTACAACATGTTGATAATTTTTTTTTTTTAGAAGATGTTTCATGTTTCATGTGCTGTTGTTAAGCTATTTTTTATGGTGATGTAATTTTCATCCATCCAGAGTGAAATTAGTTTAATATTAGATCGTACTATATTGTAATAGTTTGAAAAAGTGTTTCGATTGCTTACTTTTTATTTTTGAAATGTGAATAAGTGAGCATTGTATTTTGTATGTGAAGTTTTCCAATTACAATCGTTCTACTAAAGTGTTCTTCTTATGGTAAACTGTTATATGGATATTTTTGGATCTGGAACAGCGTGCAACAGCTGAAAAGTGCTTTTTCACAACTTGCACGAGACGAGCTTACATTCTCAGCTAGAGTAGAATAATAAAAATTTGGCATCGTATCAAAGTACAGGTGTACATCGATTATTTGTGCATGACACTATACCGCTTCCAATACTGATTTTTCGAAAATGAAAAATCAGTTGTGTAAATTTGAAGGGTCGTTCCTGAGCATATTGATAATAAATGTTTGTTGCATTGATTAGCCATTTACGAGTGATAGTCTTTGGAGGAGCTTAGTCTTGTGTACATATAATCGAGGTTAACCCAAAGATGCAAGTAAATGTCGAAAAAACTATTATATACTCAATACCCTGAGTAAAAAAGTAAGTTGTTGAAATAATATTACCTATCATGTTTGTTAATTTTCCATTTGTCTTATTATTTATTTTTTTGTTTTGGTTCGATCAATTATATTGCGTTCACGATTTCCAATACATGTTTCGCTTCGTACGTTATTTATGTTTAGCCCCCAACAATACATTAAGCACGCCGGCAGTCAACGTCAAGAATGTGGCTGTATTTGTTGGAATATTCTACTATATCACCCAAGTTCCAAGACTCACTGTCAAAATCATAAACACAGGTCTATCCGAACGGAAAACTTCCATCGGTAAACTCGTAAAACATTAACCCTCTCTGACACGTGGTATTTAGCACGATCATTCTAGCGTTGATGACAATGACGACAAGCGTGTCCCGGTTGTCGGTGCTCAGGTTGTAAAACTGCAGCATTCCAGGAAATGAAGCACTCTTCCGTTTCACATTCCGACCGAGGTCCATCGCAAAAAGCACCGTCCCTTGGGAAGAATTTGCGAAAACCCTCTCACGCCGCTAACCTACATTCGTTTCGTATACATTTCTCTATTTAAAATTTTTGTTTGTTCAACCAACCGACGACGTCGCTTGATGCAAGCTTCGTAAACGTACGCCAGAAGAACCCTTCCAACCCGTGTGAAACTGGAATGTGCTGCAAGCAGAGAAATATGAATTTTAAAATGAAGTGTTAATGTGCGACAGTGGAACGTTGGCAAATCCGGAATGATGTTGATTTATGATTTTAGGGTGTTGGCTGGTGATGCTGGGTTGCATGGGAGGGTTTTGGTCTGATCCTAAAAGCAAACACATCTTACCGTAAACAAGCCACCGACTCCTGCACCCTCAACCCAGGATACTTTCGTCCGTCTGACTGTTGATGATGGTGTGCTAGGATACAAGTCTTCTGATGGTGTATCCTTTTGCAGGATGACAAATGAATACAAGGACGACGATGAGACGGATTTCCTTCGACTGGTTTGAGCTTTGTAGACAACTGTTGTGCCCCCGCCTCAATCCACCCATGGAACTCGACACGAGTGCCCTAGATTCCAGGGTTGGCATGTGTATTGTGTGTGCCAGAACCTTCAAGAAGAAGGAGGATGCGTTCGTTTCCATCATGAAGCATCAGTTCGGAGTTATAGAGATTAAGTGTGTGATTAATGAAGATGTGTATGTGCTCTGGCTTTGGAGCAGGCTGTTTGTTGTAGATTGTTGGAGATGGTTCCTCGATTCCGGAAGAAACAATCCGCTTCGCTAGCTCGGTGCTCTGTCTATACAATACATATTCTAGGCCGAGGTTCGAACGTAAAAAATGACCTTTATTTCTTCACGGTTGCCAATATAACATTGGACTGAATGGATATCGATTTTATCCTCGATTGGTATGTTGAATATGGTATTCGAAGGAGTGCGAGCTATTTTTGTGCAGGCTTGTACAATTGGAGCGCATTACTATAACCACTGTGTCTGATAATTAGATCGAAAGTTCACCTTGTATTTTTTTTATGTTGGATAACATCATTTGGCAACATATGGGGGTACGCATTTGAAAATCTAAAATTGGGAGCGTCTTGAAAAAAAAATCAGCTTATGAACGTAAATTACTCATACATTTCTACACACTACCAAAATCTCGTGTAAATTTCTGTCCCTGAGACCGACACATGCAAGCGTCCTTTTGCGCATAAGAATGTGTTGAAAGAGATGAGAAAATAAATTCAACTGAACACATCTTTTGTCGAATTGCGTATGTTTCAGTTTCACGAGACATAATTTTACACGAAATCTTTCTTTACGTTCCCCGACCATTACATTCCCCGACTTTACGTTCCCGGACTATTTACAAACATGAATTAGGTCTCGTTTAAAATTCATAATTTCTAAGTGTGTAGTTAAAATTGCTTCGCTTTTGTTGAATCATCTGATGGCGAATCTTCGCATGTTTTGTTATAGAGCAGCGAACTACGCATATAGATGTTGTGGCTCAAATTCATCTGGATTTCAAGGTTCGAAATTCATGTGCTCCACGGAGGATAGTTTCCAAGCAGTTCTCTGGCAACGTAAAAATTGGAGTATTTCACGCCCAATAACCCCAGCAGAAAGTTTTTCAAGGTGGTCATACGTGGTCATCCGGAATAGGACAGAAAAAAAATTATGTCCAAGCTGTAATCGGTCAAGCTGATCAAAGTGTTTCCGCAAGAGGTCAAACTATCGGGACAAGCTAAACTTGGTCCACCTGGAAAAGGACTTCACCTGTTTGGTCGTTCTCCGGAAAATCAAGGCACTCTTCAACATGTCGTTGAATGCGATCGTTACCGACCACTGAAGAATAGCGTCAGGCAGTGCGGAAGCTGCTTATCCTTTGAGCATGGTACCAGGAACTGCGACATGAAATCTCGTTGTGGCAAATGTGCTGGAGTACGCGTTAGCGCTGACTGCAACCGAATGAACGAAGGTGTTGAGCCAAAGTGCGTCAACTGTGCTGTCAAGCACGAGGGTAGTAACTGGTCAACTGGTGACGGATGAACATTTCTCGCTGCTTCAGTACAATGTACCAAACTTTCCACTTCTCGAAGTAAACCATCGACAGCATAATCGCCAACCGACTACAGCTAAACATCACCTGATAGCCGCCACGACAGCCCCGCCAGTCCAACATGTCCCTCCTCCAGTCTGGGGATATCGTGAAACTTGTAGTTCAGCATTCCATCAATTTGAGGATGACCTCTACTCGCCGGAACAAATGATGAAGTTCATCCAGAATTTGCATCATAAACTGCGTTATTGTCATTCTAAAGAGCAACAAATTAACGTGGCCAGCATGGTGCTGATGAATTTCATGCACAACTATGGACCCTGCAGCCACCATCAAGATTTCAAATGGTTAAGCTTGTTCCGTACCGAAAAAAAATGTCTAGCTTCCTCAACGAGAAGAAAATGGACATCGCCGTTATCACCGAAACGCACCCGAAGCTTGACGTTTAGGTTTGTATTCCTGACTTTTCGCTCATCGGATTTGCCGATCAGACCATTTCCAAAGGAGGTGGTGTTGTCATTACTTTGCGATACAAGATCTACAGTTGCCTGCTGTCGTGTTTTCAGCTCAAAGTAATCGAAACCATAGATTTGGAGGTAGAGACCACCGTCGGACGGATCGTCAACATCGCGGCCTACTGCTCCAAGCAAGCGGTTACGGTCCTGTGGCAAGACATCGTCAAGCTAACTCGGTGGTGGGGGAAATTCATCATAACTGACGAGCTCAAAGTAAAACATGAAGGCTAGGGTAACACTTGTCGGAACAACAATTAATCCATCATATAAAATGACTTAGAGAAGGGTCTGACTCGGTGGAGTTTAGCCTTGACAACCCCGGTGGAGTTTAGCCTTGACGGCCAACAACAATGCTCAACCGGTCGTATATAAGCTCGAACCTCTATCCAGTGGTCCAGTTGGCTCCTTGGTCAATCGGCACCTTATTACCAAGCGAAACTATCACCGAGTCAACTGAGAACTGTTCCAGCGGTGCATCGACGACTCTGTCGGGTATGATGCGCTCCGCAAGACGTCCGAATACATCGACCGACAACTACGTACCATAGTTAAACCAGTAAACCAGGTGAGTAATTGTATGAACCTTGACAGGACTATCAAGTTCATTATCGGAATCAGTTACTCGATCCGAATACAATTTCAAGACACCGGTCTACTTTAACTTAAGACAAATTCCTAACGCCTTACTAAAATTATTCATGCAATGATGATAATGATGATCCGTAAGTTTTAGTCCACCTTTGAGCAAGATAAAGCACTATAACCTTGTCACTTATTGCAAGGCTTTTGGTTCAAATGCCAAAAGTTCATCCACAGGAAAAAGAGCATAAACCAATCTTTCTAGCATCTATGCTCCCAACGATAAAGTACAAATTATCACACTGTTTAACTCTACATGGCAGCGTCTGGTACGGGAGGTCCACGCTTTCTTCCCTTCCCTTGATTCAAAGTAGCGATGAGTGATTCTAGATCTTTCTGGAATCGCTCCATTTCTTGGAATCCTCTCTGCGGCACATACTACGCAGTTGGCTCTGGCCGATGACAAGAAAAATGATGTATTCAAGAAACCATCATTTTCCAGGATGCTTTCAAGAATTGGCTGCGTTAGTGTGAGATTAGATTAGATTAGATTAGATAATCCTAGCACTGAAGATAAACAAATTAAAAATTTATGTTTGAAAACCTAGAAATTTGAGTAGATCTTATTTATAGTGTATTATTTACATCTCGCCAAGTTTCATAGTTGTACATTCAGTAGTTCCAGTCATGTCGTCGAAACAAGAAATTGTCCGTGAGAAAATTTTGTGCACCTCACAGTCAAAATCCAGGGGCGTCCCACCGGTGGATTGCTACAAAGGCTTGGAATTGCAAATACAACTGTGTCTCGTGTAATAAGAACCTTCAAGGGCGTCTGAGTGTCCAAAGAAAGCAAGGGAGTGGTCGTAAAGTGGTCCAATGGACGGTAAAATGGCCAGGAAAGTCGTACAACAATTCAAGAACCGTCCAAACATGTCAATTCGAGATGTCGCTAAAAAAGTCTAAGATGTCAGTCGGTTTTGTGCAGAAAACCATGAAGCGTGCTGGGTTACATGTTGCAACAAAGCCACTAAACCGGAATGAAAAACAAAACATCTACTGCGAAAACCCGCGCCCGGAAACTTTACACGAAGCTGCTCACCAAATTCCGGTTGCATCGTGATGGATGACGGAAACATACGTCAAGGCCGACTTCCGTCAACTTCCTGGGCGAGAATATTTCGTTGCAAGTCGAAGTTCGATGTTCCGGAGGATGATCGAAAGAAGAAACTATCGAAATTTGCAAAGAAGTTTCTGAATCTGGCAGGCGATTTGCGGATGTGGTAAGTGCTCGCTTCATCACTTCCGGAACAATAAACGGTGCGATTTACACGGAAGAGTGCCTCAGAAGCGTCTCTTGCCATTCATTAAGAAGCACAAAGGATCAACTCTGTTTTGGCCTGATCTCAGCATCCTCGACCATGTCAAATGCGTATTTGTGCCAAAGGATATGAAACCCACCAAACTCACCGGAACTTCGTCCGATTGAAAAATTCTGGGCAATTATGAAAACGGAACTTCTGCAAACATCCCAAAACTATAAAAAACAGAGCTGGAATTGAAGAAAATTTGGGTAAAACAACAAAAACACTGGGAAAATCGGTTGCACTAAAATTTGATGGGTGGAGTGAAAAGAGAAGGTGCGGGCATTCGGGATGGGAGACGAAATTGAATAAACAAATGTTGTTAAATCAAAACTCATTAGTAGTTCTTCATTCCCTGGAAATTTCAAGAAAATCCGTTAATCAGTTTGTATCAGATGAGTATATATGTGTGTGCCATTTTTATCGAATACACCCTTTAAAACCTACCCCTACACATTCAATTGATCTCGGCTAAATGTCCACCAACGATAAACTTGGCAGTTACTTTTGCTGACATCCCTGTTAATTGTTTGTTTGTTAGCTGAGTATTGGTCAAATTTCATTTGTTTGCCAAATCTCGGTTATTTATTCACTGAATCTCAGTTAATTGAAATGTCGAAATGTTTGGCTATTGGATTTTCGGCCGAAAAAAACTAAGTCTGTGTATAGAAAACAAATACATTGTATAAGTCAAAAATAAAAGACGTTTGTGTTCATTATGTGTTTACACGCGTTTGGTTAGAGATCGACGCTTCATGGGCCTCAATGTGCAATTTTCTCCCAGCTTATCAACAGTGGAAATGGATCATATATTCCGTGTTTCCAGTATTATTTGCCATTTCCTTGGCATATTCCAAGCTGGACTAAGAAGCAACTTTGGAAATTTCAATCCTATCAGATCCAGTTAAGAGAATGAGTCTAGAACCGGTTGAACTAATCACGGTTATAGATGGCACATTTTGAGTTTTTATCAGATTGTTAAAGCATGGACTGTAACCTTTTTTTTTCATCCAGTTCACCTTCGTTCTGGTTAAAACAGATTGAATATTAACCGCCGATTCCCATTTTAACACCCACGCTAATATGCTTCAGCTTTTCAACAGTAAATCGAAAGGGTAACCGAGAAAACCGACAATGTGGGTGTATTTTATGTATATCAACTTTCTGAGAACAAGTGCTTTTGGTCCCATTTCACCCATAGACATCGTTGTTTGTGAGATTCTGCTCGGTCGTTTGTGTGTATTTATAAGCCCGGCTTGATTTTTATCAAATGCTTTTGGTTGTTGGTTTAGATCAAACATATAAATTGCTCTATATTTAGATTTTGGAGGGATACAAATGTATCCTCGGTTTTCAACAAACTTTTTAGTGGAAAACAACCTTTGCTCAGTAATCTATTTCTTTCCAAATACAAGAACGAACGATATCACTTCTCTAACTTTAATGTCATATACTTTCGAGTATAATTCCTTATAATCTAGTGCAAACACAACCAGAACGAGAAAAAATCCTGGAGAAAGTTGGATTAGGTGACGTCCAAATATTTTTCTTTTCAATATTGATGCTGACAGCATATCAGAAACATGGAAAACGTGTCAAAACGGCCAGGCCTACTGCTTTGCATGCACTTTAAATGTGATTCTGAAAAATATGTCGGGTATGAATCGTAAAATTCTTTAACGAAAAGTTTGTTAAATACAAAATCATAAAAAAGATGAAGAGAATACTAAGGAATTATATAATCATCTTCTTGTTAGTTTTTTAAAAAAAATTAATAAAATTTCACAATAAATAATCCTTGATTTTAAACAAAAGTGATAAAATCTTCTCTAACAGTATGCATAAAAAATAATGTCACCTGGTGATTGATCCATCTATCCATCAAATCGTAGAAACCATGCTTTTGAAAATAAATTGCCAGCCTAGCAACTACGCTCACTGGTTTGTTCGTACTGTTAATTCCACTCGGAACGAAGAAGTTCGACATCGTGAGGCACTTCATATCCGCCGGATATAGCCGATCCAGCATCAACAACATCTTTTCACACCTAGAATAACGCGAGAGCGTCGTATGTAAGCCTTTTTTCGATTGTCCGACAGTGTGAGGCCGTATCTGTTGCTAACGATCAGCGAGAAGGGGATGTCAAAGTCACTGCATTTTCCTTCGGGGCTTACGTTGCACGAAGAGATATATAGTACGAAGTACCTGCCGGGAGTTGCTGCCTTCATCAAGAAGTATCGCGCGAATGGTCTTTTGATCAAACTTGGACTGGGCCCATTATGCCAAGACATCACTGAAGAGGATGAACCGGCTTAAGATAAACATGGCATAGAACATTTTTTGGCATTCCTGAAAGGGAACATCTCCTCCAATAATATCGTGCCCAAAACGGAGGAGCCACGTAAGAATTGACATCTATTCATTGGTCATGGCTAAGTTTCCGGCCAACTGTACAATTGTCGAATGCTTTGGTGAAATGTCCTCCGCTTGGGCCTGAGCCAGGGATCGGTTGCTTCACTGAGTGAGGGCATTTCCATACACCCAGCGTTTTGTTAGCGGATTTTTAAATTAAATTTGCTACTGAGTTATAAAATCAAAGTGTGACTATGTTTTTTTGTGTTGTTCAGCCGTGGTTGTCATTCAGACCGACGTCTCTCACCCTGCTTGATACTAATTCTACCGCCAGACTTCGGCAAGTTAATTTACCTTTTATTAGCGAAGAATTGGTTCAAATAAGTTCCGTTCTTCAAGCTTCCACTTGTCAAAAGCTGCAGAAATCATTTCCCTCTGCTATTGGCACTAAAGGTTAATCCTGAGTACAGCTTTCATGACAACATCTAAAACGTTTATTATGACTTGATACATGCTGGCTTCGAGGGAATAAACAACTTCATCACTGGCATGGATTGGAACACGACCTTTGCAAACCTGGATACGAATTCTGCTGCTTCGACTTTGCTGTGTGTCGTTGTAAATGTTTGCCAAAGAAACTCTACCGTAAGCTTCCCAAACCCGCTAAGGACCAACGACCTCAAACATTTGAAACAAGTAAAAAGGGCTGCCCTAAGAAAACACAGCAAATACTGCACCGATTCCACGAGGGCAAACTACGCACAAGCCAAAGACGATTACAAATATTTCAAAAACAGCCTGTAAAATGCTTGTCATCAGTCTTAATTGCAGAGCCGCCTCGAAACGAAACCTAAGAGCTTCTGGCGGTTCGTGAATGAACAACGGAGGGAAACCGGTTCCTATGTTGTTTCCATGATCTCATCGCAGCTACACAGAAACAAAAGCGTTGCCGAAGATGAAAACGGACCGTGAACTAGTTCACGTTTTCATGATTTTTAAAAAAACGTAAACTAATTCCCGATTACGTGATCAAGCTCTCGCATTTATGTCTGCAGTTCACGGATCCAAATCCAAGACCCTCGCAGAGTGCCAAGTTATGAAAGTCGGTGTAAGCTCAACAACCTGGAATTGTTGGAAGGGAGGCGAATGGTGGCCAAAGCGTGTTTCGTTGGTTACCTTTACATTAACCCCTCGACGGCGAAACCTTCGTTTACAATCTTTCTTCAAAAAACCAGCTCTCAAGGACAACTACGGCAAAACAAGCCTGGGCTAAGCAAGTTAAGCGTTAACATTTTTCGGATTCTTTAAATATATACTCAGATTTTTTTTATCGTTTTCATATATTTTTTGACCTATATAGATTGCGAAAAAATACTGATTTCAATGCAGCAAAATTTAGCGTACAGCGTTCTCGTTGCCTACAAAAAATTTCTCGTGCTAGTGAAATAATTTAAATTTGAGTAATTTTTTTAACAGTGTCTATGTAAACAATCTCTAGCTGCTAGGTTAGTGTGCATTTTTTTTATTTCCGCTGTGTTTTTTGTCAAAATGGCATCGAAAAGGAAAGAAACTGATATCGCTACGTGAACCCAGGTAATCAGTATGTGTTGCCGCGGAAATTCCCTGCGGGAAATAGCAGCAGCCATCGGAAGATCACATTCCACAGTATAGAATTAGCTAATAAGTGGAAAGATGAAGGAACACTGAAGAACCGTGCTGGCAGAAGACGAAAACGGATTTTATCGGCAGGTGATGAACGACAAATAGTGCGCCCAATTAGAAAGGATCCTAAAACAAAAGTTCCGAAACTGGCCAAGGATATTTCTAACACCATAGGGAGACCCATCAGTGCTGACACAATCCGGAGGATTGCACACAGGAACAATCTACGCGGTCGGGTTGCTCGAAAGAAGCCTCTCCTTTTGAAAATGAATTTCAAAAAGCGACTGGAATTTGCGAAGGAGTACATCGGAAAGCCACAGGACTTTTGGAACAACGTGATGTTCACGGATGAGACCAAAATTAACCTGTTTGGGTCTGACGGAAGGCAAATGGTATGGAGGAAATCTGGTTCGGTGCTGGAAACCCAACATTTGTCTCCAACAGTCAAGCACGGTGGAGGTAGTGTTATGCTATGAGGTTTAATGGCAGCTCGTGGAGCCGGCACTATGGAGTTCATCGACACCACCATAGACAAAATGGGTTATTTGAACATCCTTAAACATAGCCTAAAACATGCCGTGGAGAAATTGTAATTACCTCGTGATTTCTACTTCCAACAGGACAATAATCCTAAGCACACCTCGTACGTAGTACGAGAGTGGTTGCTGTTCAACGTCCCAAAGCAGTTTAAGACACCTCCTCAATCTCCCGACTTAAACCCCATTGACCATTTATGGTGGGAGGTGAAGCACCAGCTAAATAGCAGTGACCGCAGGAAACCTAAAAACAAAAAAGAACTGAAAACAGCAGTACAGGAGATATGGAACAGTATTCCGTCCACGGTGACCAAGAAGCTTGTGGAATCGATGCCCCGCCGATTGCAAGCAGTGCTGGATGCCAAAGGTGGTCAAACAAAATACTGCATGAAGTTTTTTTTTAATTTGACTTGATTTTACTCATTTGTTTATGACGAAAATGAACTGTACGCTCAATTTTGCCACGTAAAAATGGCTGCTTTTGGTATTTAAATTTAGTTTCAAATGAACTCATGAGTTCACTTTTACGACTTACATGCCAAATACAAATTAAAATACTGAAATTTAAAGGGGAGAAAATTTGTATTGATTTACTTTAGTATTACTCCAGAAATATTGAAAACAATAAAAACATAACTATAAATTAACTATAAATAACTCGACTTTTAACTATTAGTACGAGACACTGAAGAAGTCTGCACATTGTAGACGAAATACGCGTATCTGTCGAAGATAAGCAAAGGAAGTTGGAATTAAATGGAGATTACTTTTTTTTCTTCTAATTTATAGTTACAAGTATTCCACTAAACAGCTCAAACCCTCTAGGATTCAATAAAAACATTATATGTATACGCTCAATTTCGCGATTGGCTGTACAACTCCAGCACGCTTCAATAATTGTTATATGGAGCTTAATCCAGCCAAAATAGTAGTTTTTCATTGTGTTGCAACAAAAATTGCAAATAGTCTTGCAAATTTTACTCTTGATAGTGTCTTTTGTGATGAAAATTTGATTGTGATTTCTGAATGCTCAGGTAGTCTGCAAAATAAGATATGTCTATGCGAATTTTGACATTTTATTTCATATACAACGATATTTTTGTTCTTATCTTTTCCAGTTTAAAAATCCTATGCTGACATGTGTTGGAGGTCACCTTTAACGTAAATTTCGACATTCCTCACACAGCAACTGTATCTGGACAACATCTCCATCTTAGCTTCCTAGCACGGGTCTTGGCAACAGTTTGCTATCGTTCATCGCGGTTTGGCAATTTTAAACCCTGGATGCATGTAATGCAATTCTTGCCCTAACCTTTTGGGCATAATTTTGCGAAACGTCAACCGTTTTGGCAAAATCACGTGTTCAAATTTCTGGTGCGATTTCCCTCAGTCTTTCATCATACTGCTCCCAGTTTCCTTCCTGCTCCAAATTCAACCGATCGTTGAAACTTTATAGTAGGTAGTCTAGATGGTTGAATTACAGATTTGCAGCATGTTTCCTAGAGCACAATGGGACAGATCCGGAATTTCCATGGGAACCAAATTTTTTTCAGGTCTTCACTTGATTCACTTTCATCTTGACCGTACCAAACCACACAACTACGCAATTCGCAGAATGTAAACAATACACAGATGAACTATGAAACATTTGGGTAACTTCAGCACAGTGGGAAAAAAAGCTAAATCCAGTTTTACATAAGGCAATCTTTTCGTGTTCGTCCTTTAAAATAAAGGATTGAACGGTCAAAAAATGGTTAACTCAAATATGACGTAGTTTTTTTTAATCTGCTGTTTAAAAGACTTGAACATTTCTCATTTTATAGGTGTATGCGTACGGAATGTTTACTTTATTTTGTTTTTGTCATTTTCTATTCAGTTTTCAAAATAGCCTCGAAGCAAGAAGAGCAGCGTATCAACATTTTGCACGCGCATAAGCAAAATCCAAATTATTCCCACGCCGACTTGGTAAAATCACTTGGTATTGCCAAATCAACCATGACGAATGCAATAAAAGTGTTCGGAGGACGTCTGACGACTACCATAAAGCCGAGATCAGGAGGAAACCGAAACCAGGAAGCCGCAGCGACAGGTATAATAAAGACCAGCATTATCAAACGCAATCCCAACTTTTCAATCAGGGATATCGGAAACAAATTGGGAATGCCCCACACAACAGTGCAAAGAAAAAGCGCGTAAGTTTTACACGAGTTTGTTGACCAAAATTGCGTCGTAATGGACGATGAAACATACGTCAAGGCTGATTTCAAGCAGCTTCCCTACCGGAGAAGGAAAGGTTCAAGATAAGTTTAAGCAGAAAAAAGGCCCAAAGTTTCCGAAAAAAATACTTGGTTTGGCAGGCAATTTGCATCTGTGGGCTAAGAAGTGAAAGGTTTGTGAAAACTGACACTCAACCAAGTTATTTACATAAGGGAATACTTGTAAAAAACGGTTATTGTCTTTATTGTAGAAACTAGTTGTTCCGTGCTGTTTTGACCAGACCTCGCTTCTTGCCACTACGGAAAAATTGCTCAGGAATGGTATACCGCCTATAGAATACAATAGCGTGCCAATCGTACCCAAAGAGGAAAACCCTCCAAACTCGTTGGAACTGCGTCCAATTAAAAATATTGGGCAACCGTAAAGAGAAACCTGAAGAAAACTTAAAAACCAGTTGGTATTGAAAAACATTTCAAGGCAAATTGGCGTTCAGTATCAAATAAGGTGGATAACACAGCGCTACAAAACTTGATGGAAGGTGTGAAACGTAATCTCCTAATCAAATAATTTTGCTGTGTTTTGTAGACCAGCAACTTTAAAAAGAAAAAAAGGTTGATCGTTTATATAATAAACAAAGGAGTATGCACTTAATCATGTTTGACCGCACGGAAAAAATTCGTGCCCGAATTCTTGAACTCCAGTCATGAATTCGAGAACAAGCCAAAAATACACCGTGAACTGAATCACTTAATCGGGAACTAGTTCACGTTTTTGGGCAAAAATCATAAAAACGTTAACTAGTTCACTGTACGTTTTCATTTTCGTAAACGCTTTTATTTCTGTGCAATCTACCCTTATAAAAATCATCACATGTTGATTCTTCATTAGTTTTCATTATTTTTACATGTCATTTTCACTAACCAACGCAAGCTCATGCTTTTCACACAGGAACTTTATTAAGTTGCTGAATCGATTTGTATTTGACGTCGCGTCGATAAGAAATTTCATTTTTGTGTAACAATTTATTGAAAAATCTTCAAGATGTCTTTTCTAAGCAAAAAATAATGACACAATGAATTTTCACATATCTTCAGACTTATTAGTTCAAGGATGATTTAACATCATCTAGGGAAATTTGATTTGTCTCTGCAGAAGTTTCAAATGCATGAACTGCGCAATCACATGGTAGTTCATCATTTTATCTTCCCACTGTCACCACCACCCACCGCGAAGAAATTTAAATTACTTGTGCAAATGCTGCACCGTCTTCGTGCTCTTCATGTCGGTAGGGAAACTTTCAAGATAACAAATTCGTGCACGACAAATTTCGCCTAGCTCCACGTTAACTTTTAACGCATGTAATTTGCCTGGTAATTTATAGTGGCTTCTTGATTGCTGCGGAGAAACACGAAAAGGCCTATGGCACACTCACTGATGATACATACAACTATTCCCAGTGATGTCAAAACAAGTTTTGCATACTCATTCTTTATCACACAGCGGCAGAAGCAGCGTTGTCTCATTTTTTTTTTTTCTGCTATGGTTTCGTTATGAGAAAAAGAAGAATAATGTGGCCCCTGTATCGTTCCACCGGAATCAGTTCCCATTGTCAACCAAAAGACGATAGCGGGCGAAGAGCTTTACAAGTGTGAATAATGTAGCGCCCACTGTAGTGTGTATTGTGGGGGTAAAATGGTGAAATATGAAGTATATGTACCGTAAAGATTTTTGTTCCAACGTGCCTGCCATCGTCACATAACATACAATGCATAAATAAAGAGAAAAAAGGATGCATGGGTGTCTGAAAAAAAAAGAGAAACAAATGGGAATTTTCTTCATTGTCCTGGGGGTAACAATGCAAGCAACATTTTAAATTCATGTTTGACCGAGCCTTTGTTGTAGCGATCAAAGTGATGTCCTGTTTCAGTGAGGTAAATCAACTATATAGGCTAGCCAAGGTATTCCGAACCAATATGAGATGCGGCTATCGTTTTGCCGGACAAATTGTGTGATCGATTTAAATCATCAACATTAATCTAGAAAAAAAAAGAATTATAATGAAACCAAAATAATCCATTGGTTTATTTCAAAAACTAGTTGACATGACACATTTTTTTCTCTTTTGAATAGGTCTTTAACGATTGGTTCTTCAGTTCTGGGATTTCCCCTTTTCGCTCTATCTATACATATAATTGTATTGTTCTCATTTCCATTTGGTAATTTCAAAAGAAAATTCCACGGATATCACATAAAGCTTTGGGATACTTATATCTCGAAGGAATCCTCCTTTTTTCCAAAAACTGCAGTCAACTCTACATTCTAACATAGTCCAATTGGTGAATGTACAGCCGTTATTATACAGAGAAACAACGAATGATGGTTTGGACTAAAATATATACTCAACTAGCTGACCCTGCAGACGCTGTCCTGCTTATAATTATACTACTCTTTGGAAAATTGGAGAATGAGAAATGCGTTTATCTCCGTAAATAAGCATCTGATCGCTTAAACAGGGGGTTTAACATCGTCGATTTTTGGTATCTCAGTTTTGGTCCAAAAAAGTTTACCAGAACCTCAATTTTCTATAAGGTGGGTTCTGGAAACCATTGAAAGCGTTAATCTACGAAAATAAGCGTCTTATTGCTAGGTTTCTAATAGGGGGTTTGAAATCATCGATTTTCTGGTATCCAGGTTTTGGTTGAATTTTTTCTATCAGAACCTAAACTATCCATCAGGAAAAGTGGAGAATAAGGAATTAACTCGAATCACAATCTTATGGTTTTTAGATGGCATTCGGTCAAGAGCAGTCTTGAACATTTGAATCAATCCATTATGCTCATCAAGCATAACTTGCAATTGTTGTACAATGTTCCGCTTCGTGGTGCTGAACGATCTCCCATGAAATAAATCTGTCGAAATTTAAGATTTGCGTCCGTCAGTGACAAATAATGAACCCGCTTTATAGTTAAATTGAACTTGAATCTGTAACGTAGACGGTATCACAATTTCACGATTTACTTATTTTTAAACTCTGTCCCTCTGATTTACCCAAGAAAACTTTTAAATATTATTAAATACCTTGCGCCAAACGAAGTCATTTGAAAACAACCATAATGATTCTGGGTGTTCTGCAGAAAATGTTTAAAACCACTTCCTGCTCCAGAAACCAAAGAACGAAAAGGCTCTGTTGGTTCACTTGAAAACTTCAATGCATAACAATGAGAACAAACTACCGTCATTGATCTAATGGCGACTGGTATATTCGCATTGTAATCAACCAAAAGTTCGTATTGAAATGAAGCATGTTGAAGATTTTGAGGAATGTAGGATTGCCGCCGTAGTCGATGATAGTAGATGATCTTCACTCCAATTCTCGACCAACAACAGAATAGGGACCATCAACATTTGTAAACAAACACTTCTAAGCCTTTCTTTCTCGCAAGCCACAGGTTACACCCGCAAACATATAGCCCCATCGTGTAGGTAAAAAATTTCTTCTACATTATTATGGTATTGGCTTGCGTGAGTTGCCCATGGCTTCAGAGAAAAACGGCTCCGAAGTTATTGCTTACAAATGCTGACAGACCCCATTCCATTGTTAATCGAGAACTTACATCTCGCTTCGAGGTGTCACCAATACAAACGCTTCAGTTTCTACGGGCATCTACACTGAGGTTGTTTATTACACTGTTTATTAAAAAACGAGTAAATCCCTGAATCCGCTTAAAAATCCGTAATTCACGAGAACCTGGTAAAAAGCGATACAAGTTATGTTTACACGCGTTTCTGGCCAAATCTGAGCGAACTAGATACTGTAAATTCCGAAAACGACGTCAAATTCCGAAAACCCCATAGAAAATTGCGAAATAAGCGACTTCAGTGTCGCTTTTCATTTTTCGCATAACTTTTGAAGATGTCCTAAGAAACAGTGAGTGATTATCTCCTCTCTTTTTTGTTTTGTTAATTATGACGCCATTATAAAAGTTTCCAACGGTTTCTTCTTACTAAACGAAAGACGGTCTTGCTATCTAAAAATTGGAAAATCCACTGGAAAACGGAAAACATCACAAAACGAAATTGTCATTTTGTATGGGAATATCCATACAAAATAACAATTTCGCTCCCATGACCCTTCCCACCCTCCAGCAATTTTTTTCACATTTTTTCTTTATATAAACCTGATGGGAATCAAGACAAACCAAATAAAAAAGAAATCAAGTAAATTCATCAAGTCGTTCGTGAGTTATGCTGTCACGAACGGACAGCATTTCATTTTTATATATATAGAAGATTTATAATAACTAGTTATCTCAAAGAGAACGTCCATTAATTACGTCACGCAAAAAGTGACTTTTTATACCCCCCCTTGTCACGTTTTTTTTTCTATGGACCTTCAATTTTTTTTGTATGGATCGTCACGTTTTCCCAAACCTCCCTCCTCCCTACCACGTTAATGGACCTTCCCAAACTAACCCAACACTGGTGTCAATGAAGGATTAGAAGGAATATATGGTTTTATTAAAGGCGTGAAATCCTTTGCTCTTTCACAATAAATCAATCACTGAGATGTTGGATTCAAGGATTGGATTTGCTGCAGGATTCGATTTGCTGAATTCAAGTCTAGCAACTAGAGCTGTGCGCCGCCGCCGCCGACGATTTCATAGCACCGCCGCCGCCACGATTTTAGATCGGTGCGCCGCTGCATTTTTTTGCCCGCGCCGCCGGCCAATCTGAGGCGCGCCGATAAAAAATTTTATCGTATAGGCATCCCTTCAGTTAAGTTTTTTTTACTGATGACAAATTATGACATCCGGATGAGATGTGCCATCCAGTGAGCAGCTTTGTCGTTTCGTTCTAGAAACTTCAGTGTACATTTTTGTGTTTCGACTTTTGGCAATTTCGCGAGTGAGTTTGAATTTAAAAATAATGAAATGTCTGCCTTAAATGTCGAAAAAATCTCCATCACAAGTACAAAAAATAATGATAATCGGACCAGCGATGTGTGGAAAAAAATTGGCACACTAAAACATGTCAAAAATGGTTTTACACATCATCTGCTTCCAAAGTGTATGTCTTATCGAAGCAAAAAAAAAACTCAAAACTCCGATTGTCCTGAAATTGAAAATGGTTATGGTAGCCTACCCCCTCGGGAATCTTGTCCAAGCATTTTATTCCCATGTAATTTCAAAGGGTTGAGATTGACGGAATTTCAACACGGAAAATCAAAAATCCAGCCACATTTAAAATGCACTGGGAATAGAATCCAGAGAAAACATATTCCGAGGAATGAGGCTACCAATAATTGGGAAATAAACTTAATATTGTAGTGAATATTTACTTTATTCACCACAGCTATCTATCTATGCTTAGGGAAGGTCAATTAATTATGTCACGTGGTAGGGGCAGCAGGAGATTGGGAAAACGTGACGATCGATACAATCGATAGATCGGCGCACAGGTCTACTAGCAACATATGCAAACTAAGAAAGCACTGATTGCTCATTTTAGGAAAAATCCTAACAATTCGACGAGTTGCTTTGACCAAAAACTTCGTGGATTCGCAATGAGGTCTCACCGCCACGTCGCGATTCACCGGGAAAATCGAGTTGACCATATTGTTCAGCTGTTGCCGCTGCGTCATTGCCTGCAGCTCCGAAACCAGTGGACGCGACTTCCGCTTCCTGACATGTATGTTCATGTTCGCCAGGTACTTTTTCATTGTTTGGTCGGTTGAACCGACCTCCCGGCCAAGCGCACACAGCGATGTAGCCACTTTTCCTTTGGCCTTCATCTTCAGCATCTTTTGGAGCTTCTTGTCTCTCAGGGTCGTCGCCCGTCCGGAATCGGACTTTCTTTCGATGCTCTGATTGTTGTCTAATGTTGTAGATGCAGGAACGGGCGTATCCGGTCTCCATAAATTGCCACACGATGTCCGTTTTCGACGCGGTGGGGTGCCGTTGCTTCACGGTTAGAGTTCGACTGATAGAGCTGTCAAATGTTGTCTGCTAACTCATGGACTACTATGATTGATGCTGCATGGGTAGTTTTTTGCAGTGCGGGTGAAGGTAAACCCATGAAAAATCGGCAATTTTTGTTCATTTTTTTAAACACAAATGTTAGTTAAATATATTATGAGGTTCATATCATTTCTATCTTATATATAAATTTTGTGTGGTTTTGCCACCTATTTTTAAGGTTTACAATGTTCTTATCATTCCATTCCTTTTGATCAATTTCTATGTCTTTGGGGTACTGCAATGTTTAATATATCTTAGAAGCTTTGATAGAATACAAATATGGCCATCTCTGTTGGATAATTGGGAATCATGGTTTATTATCAATCGAGTTTAGTTTTTTTTAATAAGATTATAGTCTGCTTATTAGAAATTAAAATAAGGTACGGATAAATCATTATCCAACATTGTGACGCTGTCATGACTGAAAATGGAATATTCAATAGCAGTATGAAATCCTGCATTTTTTCCAGAGGAGTTTTATTAGTATACAATTTGGGTGGATTTAGTTCATAGTGCATTATTTACATCCTGCAAGTTTTAAAGTCCTGTGATCAAAACTCGCGGAAATGGAGTCGAAAGAACAGCTCGTGCGTGATAAAATCTTGCGCATTCATCACGAGAACAAGGATCTCTCGCATCGTTCCATCGCTAAAACGTTGGGAATCGCGAATTCCACGGTGTCGCGAGTGATTAAGCGGTTCGAGGAACGGTTGAGCACCGATCGGAAGCCCAGAAGTGATGGAAAAGTATTCCGTACAACACAAAAAATCACAACCGCGTATTTGGGGCCTTCAACCGAAATCCGAATGCCTCCGTTTGGGATGTGGCTAAGAACTGCACCTAAGCCGAAGTTTTGTCCAGAAGGCCAAAACTAAGGCTGGGCTTCGAACGTTCAAGGTACAAAAGGCCCCTAATCGCGACGAGAAGCAGAACAAGTCCGCCAAAACCCGTGCCAGGAAGTTGTACCTCAACATGCTGACGAAAGTTGAATGCTGCATCATGGACGACGAACCGTATGTGAAGGCCGACTGCAAACAGATCCCCGGCAACCTATTTTTCACGGCCAAGGATAAGTTCAGCGTTCCGGAGCATGTCCGCACTCAGAAGATGTCCAAATTTGCGAAGAAATTCCTGGTTTGGCAAGCCATCTGCACGTGCGGGAAGCGGAGTGCACCTTTCGTGACCCAGGACACGATGAACGGACAGGTGTACATAAAAGAGTGCCTCCAGAAGCGGCTGGTTCCTCTCCTGAAGGTCCACAACGTCCCAACAATCTTCTGGCCGGATTTGGCCTCATGCCACTACTCCAAGGACGTGCTGAAGTGGTATGCGGACAATAAGGTCAATTTCGTGCCGAAAATGTTCAACCCTCCCAACACTCCGGAGCTACGCCCCATCGAGAAGTACTGGGCGATTATGAGGCAGCACCTTCTTAAACGACCTAAGGTAGTGAAGACAGTCGAGGAACTGAAGAAAGTATGGGTTTACATGCAAAAAACGGTTGATTCACAGGTTGTGCAGAATCTTATGGCCGGGGTTAAGGCCAAGGTGCGGGCATTTGCGTATGGACTGTAAATAAAATACGAATAAAATGGTAAAATGAAGTTTAATAGTTATTTCTGAATCCCTGAAAATTTGATGGCAATCGGATGAAAACTCGAATTTTGCGAATCAATTTTGTGTGGCAATTTCATCGTGGACACCCTTTAAATCAGGGTAGCAATTGTTCTGATTTCGTTCATGATTTTTTTGATTGAGTTCAATCTCCGCACTTTTTCAAATAGAGAAAGAAACGGAAAAGAAAAAATCATTTTGATCATCTACAATAAAATCTGTGAAGTACTTATTCTTGGTTAAAACTGTGCCATACAGTATCCGCGCCCAAATTGCAAAAAGAGGGATTTGCTTTAGATAAAGTGCGTTCGATTTTGTTGTCCAATTTGGCGTTCGATGCTCCTTTTTGTCGGCCCCTTCGTGGCAGGTTTGCTCAAGAATACTCCTCCCGGATCTTTCTAATCGCAAACATTCTCCTGGATAATTCTGGAACAGTGCTCCATTTGTGTACGATGGCATGTATGTTCGGTTTGACGTTTGGGTGTTAGCAATGAGTTGGAGCCTACAGACTACCCGAATAAAAATGCATGTTCAAAAATGTGCCCTTATTCTCTGGGACAGTGTATAATTCTTTGGATTTTTCATCAAAAGACTTAAACTCACTAAACTGTCTAAACTCCGTTTGATCGAAAAAAATAATGTCAAACGAAAAAAGAGAAACAAAAACTGAGAAGGCTAAACAGGCACTGATATATTTCTTCAAAAGCAAATATCGCGCATTTTACTCAAACTAATCTGAAAATTGAACTGACATATGTTTGCTGAAATTAATTCATATACTGAACTATTGAAATAAATTGGTGTCATGTCGATAACTATAGCCGATATATAACCAGTCTAATATCTCCCAATAATTATTGACTAACCCTTTAGTCCTTCAGTTTTATCGTTTGCCGATTTTTATCGTATTGAGAATACAGCTGTTGAAGTTTTCACTCGTTCCACAAGCAGAACTAAAAATTATTCAAATAAATTTAACACAGCTGCAATCTCTCCGAAAACACGAAAAAACAAGACTTCATTGACATGAACATGAACATGATTGACCGCCCACGGATGCTACTCCGTTATTGCCGGATCAGCTTTATTTACCCAAAGAACCAACAGATGATGTTTGCGACTAACATACATCCTCAATGCGAAACCCTCTTTACTATTGACCCATTATAAAGCAATATCGGTACCGGCCGCGCCCGAATGCTGGTCAAGTAAGAAATGGGAAGGAACGTGGTGACGTGATACTCGCTTTGAAGGATGCCGAGAAATCCTCTGCACTCTCCACGAGAAATCACTGCAGTCACTATGGTCCAGATTACGTATTTACGAGGAAACATGCTCAAAGCGCCTAAACATGAAACTTTACAGCAAAGTAATGTTCAACAACATGGTTTGTATTACTAAGACCCATTTTGTGGTGTTAATTAAAATTAGGATGGTCCCCGTTTTCACGGAATTACAAAATCAAACTTTTTTATTTGCAGAAATAGACGTTTACATTTTTGCGCAAAGTTGTAGCGCAAAAATTTTTATGGAATTTTCATATATAAATTTTTTGTAGCTTAAAAATTGACTGATTTAGAGCAATTTTCCCTCATTAACTTAGGGTGTACCAGAAAAAAAATTGTTTTTTTTTGCCCTAACTTTGTGTTGGGCCGTAAAGTTGTGTTGGGACTAGTTTTATAACTTTTAAAGACGCGTACTTTGGAATACAAATTGCCACTAGTTTCAACCAATCAATAGTTATTGAAGTTTTCCCAAAAAAATGCGCCCTTTTCAAATGTTGATTTCTATGATTGGGGCGAACACAAAAAAAAAATTAAAAACGTTGTTTGAAAGGAAAATTTATATTGTTCAACACCGATTTAGAGCAACTTTTCCCTCGTCAACTTAGGGTGTACCATAAAAAATGTTTTTTTTCGCCCTAGGTTTTTATCTCAATTTCCATCGTAAAATTTTGTTGTGACGAGTTGTAGAACTATTAAAGGCGCGTATTTTGATTTATTAATTTTGCCGCTTGCTTTAACCAATCAATAGTTATTGAAGTTTTTTTCTAAAACCATCCCAGATTCAAATGTAATTTTCTCAAGATACAGAAATAATATATCTCTAGTTTTCACATAGGTTGAACAATATAAATTTTCCTTTAAAATGACGTCTTTAATTTTTTTTTGCCCCAATCATAGATATCAACATTTGAAAAGGGCGTATTTTTTAAGAAAAACTTCAATAACTATTGATTGGTTGAAACTAGCGGCAATTTGTATTCCAAAGTACGCGTCTTTAAAAGTTATAAAACTCGTCCCAACACAACTTTACGGCGGGAATTGAAATAAAAAAGTTAGGACAAAAAAACCATTTTTTTCTGGTACACCCTAAGTTGATGAGGGAAAATTGCTCTAAATCGGTAGCTACAAAAAAATTTATATATGAAAATTCCATAAAATTTTTTGCGCTACAACTTCGCGCAAAAATGTAAACGTCTATTTCTGCAAATAAAAGAGTTAGATTTTGTAATTCCGTGAAAATGGGGACCATCCTAATTTTAATCATTATCACAAAATGCGTCTTAGTAATACAAACCATGTTGTTCAACATCACTTTGCTGTAAAGCTTCAAATTTAGTGCGCTGGGAGTATGTTTCCTCGTAAATTCGTATTCTGGACCATAGTGCACAGGGACGTTGGATAGTTGGGAGAAGGTTAGCAGCATGGGTCGTTTTGGATAACGTTACGCTGCGACAAAAAAAGGCAAGAACAACGACAAACAAAACAAAATAAACAAAATAATATAAAACAGGATGTTAGATATTGTCTTCAAAATTTGGTAGAAATAAATTATTTGTTGCCTAAAAAGAAACAAAACTGAAAACACAGATAGAAGTAGAATCCTTGTACTCCACCGGATGCTTGAATAGCTTAGCTATTTATCTGAAAAGATACTAAGAGTTATTGTTTGTATTCTGGGTTCCTGGACACTGTGGCATTGAAGGCAATGAAAGGACACACGAGCTTGCTAAACGAGGTTCAAATGCACAGTTTATTGACCCAGAACCATCCTGCGGTATATCATACTGTTCCATAAAAATGGAATTAGAATCTTGGGAATATCAAAGGGTGATGACCAATTGGTTGGTCACCACAAAGTGTGTTAAATCGAAAAAAATAATTCCCAATGTTACAATTAGTAACACGGAACGTGAAACCTCGGAACATCTGCTTTGCAGTTGTGATGCTTTGTGCAAGAGCAGACCTAAATTTCTGTACAGTGGCTATATGCAACCTAAAGAAATTTGGATTGCAAATCCTGGAAAGGTGGTGGGTTTTATAAACTCAATTTTGCTTGACTGGGGGACGCGTCTTAGGCTGGTCACTTGACAAATGGTGACCTAGAATTAGAATAGTAAACAGCGGTATACCACAAAAGTTCAACTCGGTGGACGTAGTGGTTTTACGCTAAAAAAAAGTGTTATTGTTGCGGGCTGTCGTTGGTTGATTATAACTATGTGTTGGACACTATTGGCTGAAATGAGCATTCAATGAGAATAGTGAAAATATTCCATTGAATAAATGGCTATAATACTCAGTTGTTTATGAAGCTGAAGCCCATTCGAGCTATATCTGATGAACTAAGTCTGCTGTTCTACTTAATAGCCCTTTATTCTTGAAATGTTACTGGTCTATACTTTTTCTGTCATCTGTGAGTTGTTTGAAGGTTAGTTATTGCTTTGATCTATAAACATATCATGTGAAAGCTCATTTCTTTTTATT
Source organism: Aedes japonicus (assembly GCA_034211315.2). Taxonomy (NCBI): domain Eukaryota; kingdom Metazoa; phylum Arthropoda; class Insecta; order Diptera; family Culicidae; genus Aedes; species Aedes japonicus. The sequence goes on from JASCZW010012442.1 coordinate 28,307, forward strand.
TCTTCCGCTCAGCTACTCTCAGCTACTGCTTCCGCATCCTGTAATAACCTAACTAGAAATTCACAATCCACCGATTCCAAATCACGAAAGAAATTTCCACCACCTAAAATGCAATTGGGCGGTATTTACAACTTGGAAAAATATAA